>VZQC01004854.1:1895915-2074594 GCA_009823505.1 Rhizomys pruinosus
AATGGTGAAACTACAACAATATAGACTGGACACTCATTTGATCAACTTGATTGAACATACAAGCCCCCCCTGCTGGATGGTGGGACCCATGAGCTGTGTGGGTTTGGGCACAACTGCTTGCAAATTGGTTTTACATGAAGGATGCTTGTACTCACAAATTATCACTTATTGTTAAAAAAAATGAAAACACAACAAAACAAAAAAGCAGAGAAAGATGCAGAAAACTTACGGCAGAATGCATGATCTGGGATGGGTAGGGGTGGGGTGGGGGAAAGGGAAGGGGATATATGCCTGAACTGATTTGGAAAATAATGTATGAAATACACAAAGCATCAATAAAAAAAATAAAAAAAATAAATAGCCTATTGACTTGAATCTGCATGATGATTAATTTAGCAAAATTGTAACTCTTGAATTTAGGTCTCCAGTTCCTTAGTTAAATAAATATCTTTAACAGTAGTCAGGAGTTAATGTATTTCTCATAAGTTATGCAATGAAATAACCATTTTATGAGAATCTAAATTTAAAATATTGTTTTCTACTTGGTGATAGAGGTAGCACAGCCAATTAAATGTCTTTTTACCTGCATGCAAGTTTACTGTTAACCTGTGAATCCCTAAATGTGTTTTGGAATTAACCTACAGTTTATTGTCAGATGTTGTAAACCTGGTATATGTGTGGAGTGTATAGATGTATATTTTGGAGTAATATAAAATTAAACAGAATAAAATAAATAAATAAATCTCGACCCACAAAAAAATAATAAAACCAGAAAGCAATGGAAGTCAGCAGGTCAAGCCTTTGGTGAAATACCTTTCTCAAGTTATCCTTCTCTCCATTTATATATTTTTATTTGTTACAAAGGAATGAAACCTGCTGATCAATGATGTAATAGTTGATATATGATTTATAATGAGAGACTAGAAAGAATATAATCAATGTAAGAGAATGGGTTAAATAAACAATAGAATAAAATACAACTGAGTCATGAAATGCTGATGAAAATTTACATTTACTGGTAGAAAAATTTAGTCAAGAAATTTCATAGGAAGAACAGACTGTGTAGCTCAGTTGACAGAGTACATACCTAACATGTAGGAGGCCATACATGTGATCCACAGCATTACATAAAACAGACATTTGTAGCAAAGCCAAGACTCAGGGGACACGGAAATAGGAGGGTTAAAGGTTTAAGCTCATCCTCAGCTGCATAGTTAGGTGGAGTCCAACCTGGACTACATGAAATCCTGTCTCCAAAGCAGGGAATGGATTTATAAGAAACATCTGATAAAATATTTAATAATCCCATATTTGCAAAAATATATAATTATATTTGAAAAAGTAGAGGAATATATATGTATATATATATTTGTAATAGAAGTGATAAGAATTATAGATCTCTCTCTTCTATCCTATATTTTCCTTTATTTATTATTTTATGTGTATGAGTGTTTTGCCTGCATATATATGAGTGCACCTTTGTCATGCAATGCTGCAGAGGTCAGAAGAGGGCATCAAGTTCCCCTGGAACTGGAGTTAAGGACTGTTCTTTGCCATCATGTGGGTGCTGGGAACCAAATCTGGGTCCTCTGCAAAAAACAGTGCTCTTAACCACTGAACCATCTCTCCAGCCCCATATCTGTATTTTCTTAATTTTATATTTCAAACATGTTTTACTTCTATATATTATAAAAGAAATCCACTTAGTTTCTGACTGTAGAATAATGATCTAAGGGATACTGATTAATGAACGCTCAAATCATTGTTAAATTAGAAGACTAAATGAAACTTGATGAGGCCGATGGAGAACGAGGAAAAGCGATTTCACTCATTCTGTCCTCTAACTGGAATCTTTCCTGGCAGTTCCATTTGGGCCTCTAGCCCATGCACCTGACTGGCACGCTCTTCATCATAGTTTGAGTGTGAAACATCCCTGCAGGTTCATGTGTGTGAATAGTCGATGCTCAGTTGGTGGTGTTGATTTGGGGGTGTATTAGTCACTTTTCTGTTGCTGTGATAAAACACCATGACCAAGGAACTTATGAAAGGAAGAGTTTATTTGAGCTTATAATTGACGGTTCCTGCGGAAGAGGGGGCGTGGTAGAATGTAAGGGCTACGATTGGGGTGAATGGTGAAACTACAGCAATGTAGTCTGGACACTCATTTGATCAACTTGATTGAACAAACAACCTGTCACCCCCCACTGGATGGTGGGGCTGTAGGTGTTTGGGCACAACAGCCTGCAGATAGGTTTTGCATGAAGGATGCTTGTACTCATGGATTATCACTTATAGCTAAAAATAAAAAAAAAAACTGAGAGAAAGATGCAGGACAGTTATGGCAGAATGCATGATCTGGGATGGGGTGGGGGTGGGGGGGGGAGGGAAAGGGAAATAAGCCTGAACTGAATTGGAAAAAATGTATGAAATGCACAAAGCATCAATAAAAACTAATTTAAAAAAAAAATAATTGACAGTTCCAGGGAGAGTCCATTGTAGTGGAGGCATGGCGGCTGGAGACTGGAGCAGCACGCCGATGGTCACATCTCACGCAAAGAGCACAGGAAGCAGAGGGAGCAACTGTAGACCACGAGGCTTGTTAAAACTCACTAAGCCTGCCCCCAGTGACACACTTCCTCCAGCACGGCCACACACCCTAAGACCTCCAAAAACAGCGCCACCAACTGGAGACAAAAGTCTGAATACCTAGAGCCTATGGGGGACACTCATTCAAACCACCACAGGGGGGCTTGAACTTTTTGGATATGGTACCTAGCTGAGGATAGAAGGTCATAGGGATGAACTTTGAGGGTTATAAGCCAGGCCCTCTTCTGGTCTAGCTTTCTTCTTCCTGGATGCTGACAAGATGTAGACAGTAGCCTTTCCTCCAACTCCCGCAGCTTAAGCCACTCCTACCACCACACTCCTCTGACACTAAAGGCTGCCTCCTCTCAACCATAGAGACAAAAATAAATCTTTCTCCCCTTAACTTGCTTTTGTCAGCTGTTCCGTAACCTAACTCTACTTGTGTGCTTCCATGACATGTGTGCATTATCATAGTTCCTGTATAAAGTTCATAGAATGTATACTACATTAAAATCCCTCTCTTCTTCCCACTGCTCTCTGTTTACACAACACACACACACACACCGTGAAGAAAGAAAACCTTGATATGTGGGTTATCAATGCATAGATGAAACAAAGGAATTTTCTGAATAATTAGAAATAAATCTATATTAGAAATCCTGAAATAAATTTATTCAATAATTTGAGGTTGCAACTGAAGAATACAATGTTAAGTGATAATGTAAACTGATTCCACAAATAGCTTTAATTTTTACTTGTCTACTTGATTATGCAAATAAAGCGACTGATTCCTTCCATGTACTAGTAATTAAAGGTGTCCAAAAATATTCTAAAGTGTAACATGAGCTATTTCAAATGATATCTTACTGAATATCAGAGTATTAAACTTGCTAGACTAAAAGTGCAGTAAAAAAAAATACGGCAGTCTATGGGCATGATGATACATGCTTTTAATCACAGCACTTGAAAGGTAGAAGCAGGCAGATATCTGTGAGGCTAACCTGGTCTACATAGTAAGTTTCATGACAGCTGAGGATACAGAGAGACCCTGTCTCAAATAACAACAACGACAAAAATTCCAAAGAACAATGTCTAAATCGTTGCGATGTGTTGCTGTCCCTGCTTTTATTTTCTCTTAGCAGAGGTCTCAACCTCTAATAAATACCTTTCTCCCAGTTGGCAACATCATTATGTGGCCATAGGAGAGCTTTGAGAGCTTTTTCAATCTTGTTCCACACATACACATACACATTCATCCTGCCATGCTTTACTGAGTGCTTACAGCATGCTCTGTACTTTTCAGGGTGCTTGGCTTTAAAATGTGAAGGAATTTCTTTGTTCTGTTATCCTGAGCTCAAATGAGCAGGTGGCAGAGATATTTAGCTAAATAATAATACAAATGAACCCTTGTAACTGATAAAGCTACAAAGAAGACATATGAGAGTTTCTGATCTATTTCAATTACAAATAGTGACAATTGGAATCCAATCTGAGGCATGACTGGTTTGTTCAGGACCAAGACACCAAATATCTCTTCCTTTTTACTGAAGTATTAGATATTTATGGAAATTTGAAAAAAAATGGAAAAAAATATATTACCTTCCCCTGAGCACAGAAGTGACATTTCTGGAATCTAAATCCCTCTAGGAAGTAGATAAGAACTTCCTTGAAAATATGTTGCAGGTCTGAGAAACCCTAAATTAGGAGTCAAATAACCCTACCAATACTCCCTCTGAAGACTAGAAACTCAAGGGATATGCATATGCTATTTTAAAACACTGAGCTGGACATAATAAGTAACATAGCAGTAGAAAGACAGCACAAGGCCTACTGAGCTGAACCAACCTTGGGAATATCTGATTTAACTTAGTCATATGTATGAATTCTTAGAACTGGAAGAAAGAAATAACTTCTTAAAGAATGTTATAACTACTGAATTGAGATCAGAATGTGAATGGAAAATGGAATTCAAGCATTTATAAAAGATTTCACCATAAATTATAAGTTCAGTATGTAAAAAATGTTAATAATATTGGAATAATTAATGGATATAATTGGGTAGAACAAAAGACACATTGATAGCCATAGCTGTGATGGGAAACAATGAAAACACATAATGTGACTCAGTGTAAATTAAAGTTACATAATCTTTAGTAGTGAGCAAATAAAATAATTTATGTACTATTGATTGAATATATGGATGGATTCTTTACACACTGATGACAAAAATGTGATTATTTTGAACTCCAATATGCTTGATCAACATGAAACAAAGCAATTCATATTCATATTGTCCTAAAATGCTTCCTTGGTCATTTAATCAAGTACTGTGTGAGCTATTAGTATAATCTCTTTGTTGTAGTTAAGGAAAAGTCAAGAAGAAAAGCTATTATCAGTAAGTCACATTGTGAGTATATAAACCTGCAGGTTTAAATCTCTGTCCTGATTTTATATAGTTTTGGTTACCAAACATTCTTTCTGCATAGAGATGATATTTAGACAGTAGTAACACATACACAATCCAGGTGCAGAGGTGCACATGCGCAATCCTAGCCCTCATCAAGTGGAGAGAAGAGCATCAGGAGTTCAAACTCATCTGCCATTTATAGTGAGTTCAAAGCTAACCAGGATTAAGATTAGATCCTATCTCAAAAAAACAAAAAGCAAAACAAAAAAATATCCGAATGTATAAAATCAATCCCCACATCCCTTCTAGTTGGTGGCATTTTTTGTAATCTGTCAATATTTTAGCCTTATCTGTTAAAATGCTTGAAATGTCACATCTACACAGTTACAAAATATCCCATTATTTGAGATTTGCAGGTAAGAAGTTAATATGACTAAAAGACTGGAAAAGTTGGCAATTCACAGAGAAACATTTTTGTGTTGGCTCTTTCAATTTAACTAAGAAGTTGAAAATGATATAAGATTACTGTTCTGGGTCACTATAAAGAAAATGGAGACCTGCCATTTCCAAGTTCAAAAATAAAGGAGGAAATTGGGCTGAATGTTAACAGGAGTGATTTAAGTGAAGACATCTTGACAGAAGCATTGTCGAACACAAATAGCTTTCTAAGCAAAGTGTTAAAGTACCCTTGAATAGAAATATTTAACTATAGGAAAGATATTCATTTTCTTTGACACTTTTTACAGTTTAAGATTTTCCCCTTTAAGGACAAGAAAAAGACAAGAGTAGTTTCCAGATACATAATTTTATAGCACTAAATAATTCTTGTATTTTAATATGATTGCTTGAAATGACCTTGAACCTGTTCCAATTCTAATTTTCTAGATTTTCACTTATCTTGTCATTTCCTCTTCACCTTAGAAATAAAATCAATAATTGAATATAGTATAAAGGTGAAATAAAATGTATTGAGTTCCACAGAAAAGCAATACATTTAGTTTATAATGACCTCAAACAAGCACAAAAGTTCCATCTTTCTTCACTTATCAAGGTATTGTAAATTTCACATACTGAACAAATCTAAAAGTCATGTGCTAAACCAACATCTGTACTGGAAATTTGGAAAGTATATCGGATTTTCTATAAGCAAAATTCAAGTATATGTTTATACTAGAAACCATGTCTCATTTCAAAGCAAATGAACTTAAATATTGAATTACTGTTGAATGAATAAATATATTTAAGGACATATTGAAAGTATTTATGCTTCTTAATTATAAGAAATGCAAAATTGATCATCAGTCTTGCAAAATGAGACACAAGGAGAAGCATTTTCTACATTAGTCAATTTCATACCATTATCATTATTAAGTAATCAGTTGTTTTATTCTGCTAAATACTCATTTACTTAGCATTCCCTCAAAACTTTCAAGTTAATCAGGAAAACAGCTTACATTATAAATATTAAGATCCAGTTATTGTAACAGTATCAAGAGAAATTCAAGATATGTAATAATGTTTATCAAATATGAATTTATTGTAATCAATACTGTTTTCTGAAACAACCCATAACAAAACAGCCCACATTGAATTTGCAAACCAGCTGTGCTATTACTTCCTGAGTCCTGAAATTACAGGCGTATACGACCAATCTCAATTCAATAACTTTTCATTATTAAAAGTATCAAAATATAGTGTTTATATTCTTTTTAGGACCTGAACCTACATAACCATAAAAATATTGTTAAAAGTGAAAAAACATTATTCTTAAGGTTTTTGATACTCTGTATGCATAATGAAGATGAGTGGCTGGTGCTCAACTAACAAAGAAAGCATTGTATGCCTTTCTTCCTAAAAAGATTCACATTCATCTTTCCAAAGTCATATAAAATAAATAATAAAAAGGACAGCAAGATGGCTCTAGTGAGTAAAGTCACTCTCTGTGCTAATCTAACACCCCGAGTTTGATTCCTAGAACACATAAAAAGCCAGATGTGGTAACTCCAATCTGTAACCCCAGCATACCTATGATGGAAGGTACAGACAGGAGAATAGCGTAGAAGCAAGTTAGCCTTGAGAACACAGAGCAGCAGAAACAGCGGGGGAGACACTGCCTCAGCAAGGTAGAATATGAGAATTGAGGGCCAAAAATTGTCCTTTGACTTCCATGTGCATACTATGGAACACATACACACACACACACACACACACACACACACACACACACACACACAGACGCATACAACAACAACAAAAGTAATACAATAATTAAAATATTTCTTCTACTCTGTCTTTTCCTATAGGATATCCATTGGTTTATTTATTTCAATTGAAAAGGTAGTGTATTAGTTGCTCTTCTGTTGCTCTGGTAAAACCACCATGACCAAGGGAACTTAAAAAAGGTAGAGTATATTTGAGCTTACGATTGATGGTTCCAGGGAATAGAGTCCATTGTGGTGGGAGGCAGGGTGGCCGGAGCTGGAGCAGCAAGCCGAGGTTCACATCTCGCAGTGAGCACAGGAAGCAGAGAGAGAGAGACTGGAGACCACAACGCTTGTTAAACTCACTAAGCCGGCCCCCAATGACATACTTCCTCCAGCACGGCCACAACTTCTAAGACCTCCAAGAACAGTGCCACCAACTGGAGACAAAATGTCTAAATACTTAAAGCTTATGGGGGACACTATCAGTCAAACCACCACAGGTGGATAATACTTAGACAAGCAGAGTGGTTCTCTAATTGCAATGCCTTAGGATCTTACCATTCAAATGGGGTCCATGGGTCATCAGTATCAGAGGGCTTGTTGGAAGATCGAGCTCCAATCCCAAACTTCTGAACCAGAATGTACCTTTTCTTCAATGTACATTTTTACAGCATTTTTGTGGATTTTATACAATACATCTGAACCATATTTGGATCCCCTCCCCTATCTATACCCCCCATAGTCCACCCACTAGATTTCCTGCATTCTGTCACATATGTTGAGGCCAAGATTCTGTACCCAGATATCCCTCGGTGTGAGTTCATCCACTATAGACTGTTAAGCCTATCTAGCAACACTCCCCTAAAGATGAATTCACCTTCACCCAGTGGTAATCAGCTGTCAGTGGTTCCTTGTCAGAGAATTCCTGCCCATTTCCCCAGTTTTGTATTGGCTTTTGTCCGATTGAGTTTGCATGTGTCTTATGCATGCTGTCACCTGTGGTAAGTTCATCAGAACAATTTCCCGGGAGACTAGAAGACTGTTTCCTTATGATTATATGCTACCCATGGTTTAGACAATCTTTCCTCCCACTCTTCTGAAATGGTCTGTAAACCCTGGGTGAGTTAAGTTTAATAGAAGTTATATCCAGGGACACAGTCTCTTATTCTTGATATTTTGGCTAGTTGTGGCCCTCTTTGTTCATCACCCTAGAAAAATATAATTTCTTACTATGCAACTATTGATCATTATATTTACAGACAAGTTTACCAGTCACCACTTATCAAAGAAGCTTCTTTTGCAATGGACAGAGACTATTACAGTGTTCCATAACTGGTAGAACACAGAGAATAATTGTCTGTGAGTTGCCCATCCCTAAGTGACACATCTACAATGGATTCTCTACACCTAAGGCTCATGGAAAATTGTGGAAAAAGGGGAAGAGAGAAGACGTGTGAATCTCTCAACTCCTGTCTGCAAAGCTTCCTCATGCAAAAGAATGTGCCTTTTGAGAAAACCTTCAAGTAATTCCATGTATTTTAGTGTTTCAGAGTCATTAGCTGAGAATATATAAATTACTTCCTGCTTTAAATTTCCTACAATCCAAAGCACCTAAGACTATTAAGGATGGGGGGTGGAGACATGGGCTCAGTGGTTTAGAACATTTGCTGTTCTTGCAGAGAAGGAATATTTGGTTCCTATCCCAGCACCTGTGACATATGGGTCACAATCACCTGTAACTCCAGATCCAGAGTATCTGACATGCTCTCTGGTCTTTGGGGGACACACATCCATGTGTGTGTACCTTCATGTGCACATGCACACACACATATACACATACACAAAGAGAGAGAGGGAGAGATAGATGATAGTTGATAGATAGATGGTAGATAGATAGATAGATGATAGATAGATAGATAGATAGATAGATAGATAGATAGATAGATAGATAGATGATAGATAAAAATTTTAGTAAACTTATAAAGAAAACATGATATGTGGTAGGTTGACCAGACTCTAAGGGATGAACCAATATACAAGAGCTTTTGGAGAGCACAGATTAGAGTCAATAGGGGTTCACAAAAAGAAAAATGATGGAGGATATGACATGTAGGAGTCTGGGAATTTAGGATGGGGTGGTGATGGGGGAGGACATGAACATGATCAAAATCCAACAGTATAAAATCTCAAAGATTCAAAGATTCAATAAAATATTTTATGTCATAATGGGACAGTGATTTGTGTTTGTGTGTGAATGTGTGTACATGTGTATACATGCACATGTGTGTCATGTGTATGGCTCTGTGTGTGTGCACATTCCTGTGTATAAATACAGGTACAGGGATGACACAAATTTCTTGTTCACTACTGAGTATGCCAGGTTAATTTGGCCTCCCAGGTATGGGATCATCTCTACCTCCCATCATGTTACCAGTCACCAGGATTAGAGACATGTGCTGCCATATACAGCTTTATGTGGGTTCTAGGGATTAAAACTCAGCTCCATGCACTTGTGCAGGAAGCCAGGAAGCGCTTCACTACTGAGCCATCTCCCCAGCCCATTTTCATTAATTTTTTTAATATTCTCAGATTGGCCTTTTTTTAGTGGCCTTTCTACTATCTATCCAAAATATATTCAATGTAAATTTATAGTATGAGACAGTGATAAAACTATTACAGAATAAAATATCACTACTAGTTTCTGAACTAGTTATTATTGTTTAAAATAAAATTACTTAAAATTTTATTTAAATTACATGTCAAGGTATATTAATCAGTATTATAGCATCTTTGTAGAATAGTGAAATATATTCTTTGAAAAACTTTTACAGCTGGGGGCTAGAGAAATGGCTCGGGGGTTAAGAGTACAGGTTGTTCTTGCAGAGGACCTGGGTTTGGATCCCAGCACCAAATCGTCCTTCACTCCAGTTCCAGGGGATTCAACACCCTTTTAGCCTCCAAGGGTAATGCAAGCATGGGTGCACTTTCATGAATGCAGGCAAAACACACATACATATAAAATAATGTTGAAAACAATACAGTTTAAAACAATAGTTTACAGTTAAAAACAATACCAAATAATTTCTCTTCCTGTTCCATGCGCCATGTTTGATGTTATAGAAATTCAATGTTTATTAAAATGTGCATTTATTTTCATGTTTTACTCTATGTATCACCAATATGTGTGTACCTCATATTTATTATCTGCACGATACACTTTACTGTTAAAATTCTGCATAAATATTATGTGTATATATTTTCTACTTACAATTTGCTCTATTCTTTCTTACTTTTCATTCATTTTTTAATATTTACTTTAATATTTGTTCACAAGCATGTCTGTCCACATTGTTCTATGGACATTCTGTTTTCCAGGTAAAACTAATACAAATTTGGTTTCCCTCAAATTTATTATTTTTACTTAACTTCAACTTTTTGTTTTATAACTTTTATTATATCAATAGTTTTAATTAATTATATGTCATAGCTTTTTAATGTTTCCTATCCTATACTCATTTGTTTTTCCTTTCTCTTATTTTCTTACTTAGAAGACATTTAAGCATGAAGATTATGTTAGCAGTTGAAAATCTTCAGAAACTTTATGTAAGAATATTTTTGAAATCCTTCAGAAATGAATTTTTTTGGAGTTTGAATATAAAAGACAGGCATATTTATTTTGGGTTGAACAGCAAGCAGAAGTATCATACACCCTCATTAACCTCAAACAGATCACATTTTGCTGACCTGACTGTGGGTACTATGAAATTCATCTCTGACCTGATTTTTTTTTTAACTGCAGCAGAGTCAGCTTTCAATTAATAGCCTCTTTTCTAAAGGAAAATGTTCATAGCTTCCTGAGGTGTGGAAGCTAGGGGAGATAAAGAATGATCATTTAAAAGAAGGACAAGGTGCCTGGGTATGATGACTTTGTAATCTAGCTAGGATGAACAATCTGTTCTATATATTGTGTGTTTGTTATAGAGCAAGGTTCAATGAGTGTTTCAGAAATGCTTCTTGAGGGCTGGAGAGATGGCCTAGCGGTTAAGAGCGCTGACTGCTCTTACAGAGGACCCGGGTTCGATCCCCAGAACCCACATGGTGGCTGACAACCGTCTGAAGCTCCAATTCCAGGAGAACTCCAGTTCCAGGGGAATCCGAGACCCTCTTCTGACCTCCGCGGCGTTGCACGACACGGGTGCACAGACTTGCATACAGACAGTACATTCATACACATACAGAAATAAATAAAATTAATAAAAAAAAAAGAAATGCTTCTTGAAACAAATTGATTATAATCTTATTAAGGAATAGTAAATACTTGATATGATTAAATGTACTCAAATATCTGAAATAACACACACACACACACACACACACACAAACACACAGATGAAGTGACTCACTAACTCCAGTGACTCACTAACTCCAGTGATTATAACTGGGAAATGTAACTTACTAAACACTTCCATTTCTTGAGGAAAAAGCATACTTACATTGCTGGTGAAACAACATAATTAATCATGAATCTATCATTAGTTTCCTAGTGATAAGTTCTGTGATTTTGAAAACAAAAATCCTTTAAAGTCTTAGATTTCTTACTATGGTGACTGAAATAAGGCAGGCACAAAATACCACACATATTTTCACATACATAGGGAATCAAAAGCAAGTGAACTTGTAGAGGCAGAGTAGAATTTCAGTGATAGAAACTGGGGACAGAAGGGGTTGAACAATGATGGCAGAGGCTGAACAAGTGGAGTATAGTTTGTTTTGTTTGCTTGTCTTGAGGTCTTTTTCACAACATAATGAATAGAGTAAATAATATAGTGTTGCCTTTTCAGAATGTCTGAGAGTAAATTTAAATATTTTCATCAAATAATTTTATATACTTGAGGTCATAGGGATGTTAAGGAGTTGATTTACTCATTTAACATTAATTGAAAGATAATAACATATTTTTTCCTTATAAACATATATAATTACAAAATGTTAGTACGCAAAATATTTAAAACTAAGAGATTTATCCAAAATATTTTATTAGAAAGAAAATTCGCTATTTGTCTATATCATGATTAGCTGAACCTTCTGAAAGTTTCTCTCAGTACATAAAAGAGGTTTACCTGGACCAAATACAACTGGTTTATCCATTTCCTAGTGCAGCTGTTTTATCCTGAGGCAGAAAGTATTCTGCCCTTTGCACTTTCAAATTTGCCTTGTCCTTTTGTTCATGACCTCTTCTTTCATCTTCAAAGCCATATTGAGAGAATTATCATGACATTACATCTTCTGACCACAGGCAGGGAAGAGTTTCCACTCTAATAGATTCATATTTTAGAATGGGTCTATCCCATGGTAATCTCTCCGTTTTAGACCATTTGCATGATACATTTTGCCAAAGGAAGCAAAATTTTCCCAGGTTCTGGGAATTAGGTTATGGATTTTTAAGAATCCACTACTCCACACAGCTAGAACAGAAGAACAACATGTTGCCTACAGTCCATAATCCACATCCATGATATCTTTTAGGCATTTTAACAAAAAATTAGTCTATTCACATTTGCATAATTTCCAAGTAAATTTGTATATTTAGTTGAGACTCTACTTCACAACCTATCGATAGTAGGCATTATGTCTACTCCCCTTCTCTCTTTCATTTTTATTCAATAGTACAACCCAAGTAACTAAAACATGTTATTATAATAGTTAGCATTTTTAAATATCTTTGGATAAATAAAATAGCAAATGTATAGTAGATAAATGATGAATTGTTGGACATTGCTTGACATCATGTTGAACCTGGTTGAAACAGTTGTGTGCAGAATAAGTTACCATTATGTACTGGGTAATAGAGAGTATTTTAGATTTATTTTGGCAAATGATGATATTTTGTAAATGATGATGGAATAGAGATCAAATGGTTACCTACAAGCTGTCCTGGAAAGTATGAGTTGTCAAAACATCTGGGTGGAGGGGAACTTAAATGAATAATTTCCTCTATTGGATTGGCCTGTGGCCATGTTTTGGGGGCATTTTCTTGATTGTTGACTGGGAGGGCCCAACCACTGTGGGAGGTACCCCTCCTGGGCAGGTGCTCCTGTAATGTATAAGAAAGCAGGCTGAGCATGGACCAGGGGAACAAGCCAATAAGCAGTATTCCTCCATGGTCTGTGCTTCAGCTCCTGACTTCAGGTTCTTACACTTAGTACCTGCTTTGGCTTCCCTGGTGATAGACTGTCTTCTAAAAACCAAATAAAACTTTTCCTCCATAAGTTGGCTTGGTCAGTGTTTTTTTTTTTTTTTTTTTAATTTTATTTATTTCTGTATGTGTATGAATGTACTGTCTGCATGTAGGTTTGTGCACCCGTGTCGTGCAATGCCGCGGAGGTCAGAAGAGGATCTCGGATTCCCCTGGAACTGGAGTTCTCCTGGAATTGGAGTTACAGACGGTTCTCAGCCGCCATGTGGGTGCTGGTGATCGAACCCGGGTCCTCTGCAAGAGCAGTCGGTGCTCTCAACCGCTAGGCTATCTCTCCAGCCCTGGTCAGTGTTTTTATCTCAGTAATGGTGAGGCAAACTAGAACAGAGGTTAGTATCAGGATTGTGAGGTATTACTATGACAGACCTAGCCATGTTGTTTTGGGAAAAAAAATTCTGGGAACATTTGGGAATTTGAGCTAGAAAAGACACCGAGTGCTTAGAATTTGTTGCTGTGGAGCTTGGAATAGTTATGCTCAAGAGAAATGTGGACCAAAATGTGGCTAAGATGATGAAAGCCTAGCTTTTGATGTTTCAAGGGAAGCAACAACTAACTTGGCTGTTTGTGTGAATATTTTAAATTAAAAATCTGGTTTCTGGTCATCTCAGGTTGAAGAACCAACAACACTGAAGTGGAAGCTTTGCTTACTAGACCAACAGATGCTGGTTAACTGGGGCTGAAAAATGTGCTGTGATAGAGACCACCATAATTGAGGTGAAATCTTCAGGGAAGTAATTCCTTAGGGTCAGGACACAAAATCTGTAGCTCAGAGAGGGCCTAAGGCTCTATCTCAAGTTGGGAACAGGACTTGGTAAGGTATAAAATTCTCCTACATGGTACTGGTTTTGAAGGCAAGTACAGGTCCTAGAGAAGCACTGAGGCTTGCACTGTGAGAGGCAATTGATGAGGGTATGGCCTCAGATGCAGTGAAGAACACAGGATTGAAGTAGTCATGGACAGAATCCAAAGCTTTGCAACCTGAGAGGTCAGGAAAGCCCATTGGTAAAGGTGCAGCTTCAGTTTCTGTAGATCCTCCAGCATATTGGAGATTCTAGGACCATGGGATGACCACCAAGTGCAGCAACAGTTATGAAGTGGAGCCAGCCTGGGTCTAGGAGATGAGTTTTGTGTGCTGTGCATGACAGAGCCAAAGAAGTGGAGCTGCCCAAGCCCATTGCAACCCAAAAGGTCAATTAGTAAATCCCAGATATACAACATTGAGCTACATTGCTGGACTCGAGCTTTACTTAAGAGTGCACAGCTCTTCTTGCTTGAAAGAAGACAGTATCTAACTAACTTTAAATGTTACAGGAGCCCAAAGTTGAGAGACTTTGGATTATGTTAAAGAGACTTTGAGCTTTTGAAGTATTTTAATTTATAAGGACTCCATTGGACTTTTAAAGTTGTACTGTATGTTGTAATATTTTTAACATGGGATCTAGAGGATAAGAACCAGAAAGGTTGTGCTTTAATAGTGATGTGTATCTGTGTGAAGTTGACAAGTGGTCAGTTGTGCTGGATAGCTTGGGTTGTCAACTTGACATACCTGGGTCTCAGGAACAAACCTCAATTGAGTAATTTCCTCCAATGAAATGGCCTGTGGCCATGTCTGTGGGACATTTTCTTGATTGTTGAGTGACGTGGGAAGGACCAGCCCACTGTGAGAGGTGCCATCCCTGGGCAGGTGGTTCTGTATTGTATAAGAAAGCAGGCTGACCAGGGGGATCAGGGAAGCAAGCCAGTAAGCAGCATTCCTCCATGGTCTGCACTTCAGCTCCTGCCTCCAGGTTCCTGCCTTGGCTTAGCTTGATGATGGGCTATGAGCTGTAAGCCAAATATATCCCTTTGTCTCCAAGTTGATCAATATTTTTATTTCAGCAATAGAGAAGCAGACTGGAACAGATGCTTATATAATATATCAGCTATCTGTAGTTTCATAATAGCACCTTAAAAAACTTATTATCCTTTTTTAAGGTGCTATTATGAAACTACATGGCATTGCATGACATGGGTGTACAAACCTACATGCAGACAGTACATTCATACACATAAATAAATACATAAAAATAAAAAAAATTAAAAAAATAAAAAAATTATAAAAAAAAACCTTATTATCCTAAAATGTTAACAATTATAACCATTTATTTTACTCAAAAATCTAAACTTAGTTAGGTGAATATTTCTTGTCTCTCTTCCAACTGTTACTTAAAATATGTCAACTGGGAACTGAAAGACTATTTTTCAAAATGGCTTATTCACATGGCTAGAAATTTTGTGCCTGATAACAGGACAGCGGGATAAACCTATGGGGACACCATACTCCTCGTGTCTTTTATATGGGCCCCTTTAAGGTTCTTTTAAAAGTTATTTTAAGAATTTATTCTTGGGATCTCTATTTAAATCAATTCTACCATTTTTTCTCCCCCTCCAATCCCTCCCATATTCCTCTCACTCCCTTTCAGTATTCTGACCTCTTTAATGTTTATATCCTTACATACACACATATATTAATTTACTTTTTAATGCTACCTAAGTTTCTAGAGATAATAGTTCTCAATTCTCAGTAGAAGATAAATGTCATATTAGGAGAAGAGCATATGAAATGGAAAACCCTGCCACAGCCACTTTTGGAAATACAGTCCGTACATACAGACGTCTGCATATCCTAAATGAGAATAGAAACAATAGGAAGGTAGAAAGAAACATGTATGTAAAAATACCTTAAACATTTACTACTCACCTGTTGAGAGATGAGAATTCCAGAGAAATTTGGAGAAAGTTAACACATTTGAGCTCTTGGCTTCCATATACCTTCATCCTCTCCCTGGAAAATAGCTCTAATAGTCTATGATTTTGTCATCTCAAATTTTTTTATCTTTAGATTCCTATTGCTTATGAAAAACAATCATTGTGGATGGTAGTAAATCCATTGTCAAAGTTTCCATTTTTATCTTGGTGAATTTTATTGTTTTTTAATTTTATTTATTTATTTATTTATTTGGTCTTTTTGAGACAGGGTCTCCCTGTAGCCCCAGCTGTCCTGGAACACACTCTGTAGACCAGGCTGGCCTTGAACTCACAAAGATCCGCCTGCCTCTGCCTCCCAAGTGCTAGGATTAAAGGCATGCGCCACCACACCTGGCTTTATTTATTTATTTATTTATTTATTTATTTATTATAGATATTTGGGTTATTCATTGGTACTTATCACATTGAGACAGCTACCATGATTGCCTTCTATTTGAGAGTAAAACTATCTTATTTATTTTTGTCTTTTCATTTGTATCTTTTTAAAATTTTTTTATATTTTTTAATTTATTTATATATACATATATTTTTATCAAATCTACACCCGTGTCCCCCCATCCCCCATCCCTCCAGAGCTCATGCATTCTGCCAAACATGCTATTCATCTCTTTCTCAGTCTTTCTCAATATTCTCCATTGGGAAGTTGACTGTTTTGAGCATAAGTTCACTATTTATTTATAATTTTTTATATGTATGAGTGTACTGTCTGCATGTAGGTTGGTGCACCCGTGTTGGCAGAGTTCAGAAGAGGGAGTTGGATTCCCCTGGAACTGGAGTCAAAGACGGTTCTTAGCTGTCATGTGGGTGCTGGGAATTGAACATGGGTCCTCTGCAAGGGCAGTCAGTGCTCTTAACCACTGAGCCATCTCTCCAGCACTTGTCTTGCTGAATTTTAAACTGTGTATGACCTGCAAGATTTGAATCCTTATTCCACATATAACTAGAAATGTAGTCATCATTATCAGTAGAGATAGCTTCCAGTCTCAGACCCCACTCACCTAACCTGTGAGTTTCAAAAATGTATAACACGCATGTCACTTATATGATTTGGCACAGTATTTCCATTTACCATCCTTCATCCCATATCATTTATTATCTCTTGATTATGTATAATACTGAATGAATGAAATATAAACAGTTATTATCCTATTTTTAATAGAATAATGGCCCCAAACCAGCCCTGTATATTCAGGAACAATGCAGTTATTTCTCATTTGTGTTTGGCTTTACCCACAGATTCACATAGTCAAATGACTGCTTTTCTAGTAAGTTCTAGTAGTTGTACTTGCTGCCGATGCTGCTGTCCTGGGAGTTACAGTTTTCGAACCACTAATTGAAACAATTATAAGTATTTGGAATTTTCCAGTATTGATATGACTATAAATCTGATATTTATTCTTACAACCTTATCCAAATTACAAAACCGAAGAAAATTATATTTAGATACTTTACAATTTTTCACAGAAGCTTTGTTTTTTTCTTCATTTTAGAAGTCAAACAAATGGGAAATATTTTCTCTTCTGTTCCAACTTTCCTCAGTTACTAAGTCAGACTTGAACTTTCTGGCTTAAAGAAGCATCCTCCAACTTAATTGGAAACAAGTTGATTTTTTGATAGTTCAAGCTAACAAAATTAACACTCAATGGATAAAATTAATTTTCTTTTGGTCTTTTCGAGACAGTGTCTCCCTGTAGTCCCAGCTGTCCTGGAACTCACTCTGTAGACCAGGCTGTCCTTGAACTCAGAAAGATCTGCCTGCCTCTGCCTCCCAAGTGCTAGGAATAAAGGCATGCACCACCACGCCCGGCAAAATTAATTTTCTCATGTGTTCAGCTGATCACATACTAGAAGCATAGATTTAAAAGGAAGAAAATGAGTAGAAAATGAATAATTGTTACCTGGATGTAAGCAACAGTAATATTCTAATTAGTCTAATTAAAGATTAGTGGACAGGTCAAGAACGAGGATTCAAGAGAAAGGAGAAAGAAAAGGAAATGTTTAGTTGTAATCTCCTGTGCTAGACTGACAGCAGGTGCAGAAACTGGTGAGAATGAGTGTTCTCATTAGACAGGTGGACTCCCACAACAAAGTTTGTGGAAGTAAGAATGTCTCCTCACAGGTGAGGTCCATCTTTGAAACATAATGCTTAGCAATAAAGAAACATGGCTGTCAGTAAATATCTATGGAGTGATCTCATTTTTAGGCATGGTTCTACATGTCAATATTTGAGTTGCTGCCTTCAGAATTTCTGTGAGGAGTCACTGTTATGAAGGTTACTTTTTTTTTTAATCTCTGAGAAGTCCTCGGTGTTCTATCAGGCTCTCCATGCTCCTTCAAACGTCTATTTTTACATATCTCATGGGATGTGCTCAGTTGCCTTTGAAAATCCAATGGGACATTTCTACTAACGAGACCCCAAGTAACCCTTTCCTGGTGTTCTTCACTGAGGTTTAAATAGTCGAGTACAGACCATCCGATTTCAGTGAGCACGGTTTCTTTTTCCTATTGAGTGTACTTATATATCACAGGAAATACTGTCCTGAAAGAAATAGAAATCAATTAAAAATAAATCATAGAAAACTAAAAGTAAAAGTAGAGAAATGAATATCTCCGTGTCATTCATGCTAACTTCTACCTCCCACTTTAAAAGAAAGTTCAGTGGTAAAATTGTGACTTTTATACTGTGGAATACTGTACAGCAGGAAGAATAGCACTAACTATAGCTACATACAAAGCAGATGACTCTTATAGCCAGAATTGGATTAATGCAGCAAGACACAGAACAATGTGTGGTGGGTGGCTCCATTTATACAAAGAACAAGCTGGAAGGAACTAGACTATATTATTCATAGATATGGAGGTCATAAAACCACAAAGCAAAGGGAAGAACTGTTATAAAAATTGGGAACAATTGTTCCCTAGGTATAAAGAGTTGAAGAAAAGGAGTCTTGATTTTGTATGTGACACCAAAGTGTCACTGTCAATGTGTGGTCAGATACCTAAGGATGTACTTCAGAGATGCTGGAAATAATTTTCTGATACAACTATTACTTAAAAAGATGTCACTCTCAACATTGCTTCGTGAGTGATATATAAATATATATGATTTATCTCATTTTCTGTGCCTTTGTCTTTCACAAAAGAATTAAAAGAGGCTTCCACACAGTAATTATAAATTATATATTGATTTAAATCATGGTTACTCGATATTGAAATATTAACGGACTCTCTTAAAACAATTTTGTGCTATGTATCATTTAAAAATAAATTTAACTTAAATTGAAAATAAATGAAGCTGGACTGACTAATATTACTTATTTCTGCTCTAAACTTAAGAGGTGCCTTTTCTTGGAAAACAAGGGGAAAAACACTAATCACCACCACTTGCTAACTTTTTACAAATTACTCTTTATGTATTCTGACCTCCATCACAGTATGACCTAGTGGCTTAGTTTTAAGTGAATCTATACATTTTAGCACACATTTGTCGCTGTGTTGGTGTTGCAAAGGAGCAAAGAAAACAGAACTATTCTAGACATTCCCCACGGTTGAACATGTTATAAGACAATGTGTGTATAATCAAGAATTGCAATTCACCCTCAAGTTCCTTACTTAGCTTCTGTAAAACGACACCAGGCCATTCTGCAAAGCACTGGCATTGAGTTTACCCATCAGAGCTGCTTCCACCTGTTCCTCTCCTCAAATTATGCTATCACTTCTCAACTCATTAGCTCAAGGGCACAGAAAATAAGCCATCACCTTTCACTGATTTTTCTCAAGGGAGAAATGTGTCATTCCCCTTAGCTGATAAATCTCTTTGCCGGTATTTCTTCAAAGTTAGTATCTTTTTTTCTCCCTTCCTATTATAGAATTTTAAGTAGCAAATCAAGGCAGATGAAATTATATTTCGGTGAGGACTTATTCTACTTCAAAGAACTTTCTAATCACTGAATTAGATGGTTCTATTTGGCATAATAACTTTTATTTTGAGAATATTGCATAACCTTTCAAACAATTCCAATCTTTTATAATGACCTAAAAATAATCTTCTGTATCAAACTGAAAGAAGATAAACTTAGAGTTTTTCATAGCTTACTAATTTTGTACAAGTTCCTTCAGAGCCATAAGCAGCTATGCTTATTTCTATCTTGTGTTCTTTTTAATGACTACACTGTAGATCAGCATCCCTTTGAAAGAATTTTTGTGGGGTCAAGGGTTAGTACTGAGTATTTATCTTGAAATCTTGAGTAAATATGATAGATTCTCTCACTGTCTCACATATTGCAAATGGCAATATTAGTTTGGCCCCTCTATCTGCACAAAAAACACAAGATCAAGATATTAATTCATTGGGGCTGGAGGGATACTTCAGCTATTAAGAGCACTGACTGCCTGGCATGGTGGCACATGCCTTTAATCCTAGCACTTGGGAGGCAGAGGCAGGCATATCTTTGTGAGTTCAAGGCCAGCCTGGTCTACATAGTGAGTTCCAGGACAGCCAGAGCTACAGACAGACCCTGTCTCAAAAACACACACATACAAAAAAAGAGCATTGACTATTCTTGTAGAGGATATGGGTTTAGTTGCCAGCACTGACATGGTGTCTAATGACCATTGGTAATTCCAGTTCCAGGGGATCTGACACCCCCTTCTGACCTCTGTGGGAATTGCACAATATGGGCAATACACTCATACACATAAAATATAAATAATAAATAAAATATTTTAAAAGATATTATTTTATAGAAATATTAATGAATTATTAAATCAGTTGGTGTGGAATATCTAGGATTTGGGAACGTTGTTAACATGTATTTTACTTTCATTTATGTTTCTATCCTCTGGTTAGGAATATGAGTTTTAACTTGGGTTCTACTCCATGGTAGTTGCTGATCATGATCAGCCATTCAATTTTTCTCTTCTTTCTGGATTCCTCTGACAATCTGTCTCAGAACAATTGATTTATATATTGATTATTCCTTAATTGTTTCATGTGTGTAAATGTTGGATGAATTTTAGAGTCAAATGATGAGAAATCAAAGAACCCATCTTACAGTTTTTCTTTGTACTTTTATTTGTTTCCTTTGAAGACTTGAAAGCTTATAGTTTCTTGGAAGCTATGTATATTATCTACAGGTTTACAATACTAACTGGCAGAGGTAATTACCAAAAAATATACAATTAAGTGTCTACAGGAATATGTCTTTTAAGTGGCAGCAGTTTTGTTCCTGTCTACCTACAAATAAGTAATGAGTGACAGGAAGATGAAATACTATGTTCCAAAATTCCTGGACAGGGAGAACCATGTCACTCAAAATCAGGGAGCTTCACCAGGTAATGTTTATAATGACACACTACCCAAGACCTGCAGGCAATAATACACCCAGAGAGCCTGGCAAGAAACTGAATAACTCAACATGGTTGACTTCATTAGATCTTAGCTAAAAGGCCAAAAAGTAACTAACATACTTATTCCAAAACATAGTCAAACTTTATAGCAATTATCAGAACTATTATTTAAACTACAACACAGATCTGATGTCTCTAGAAAGTTCTAAACTAATTGCTTTAATCTACTCCTTTCCTCAATTCTTTGCTCACATTTTCTGAGCCATGTTCTCTGATCGCTGTCTCATTCCTTGATCAATACCTTCCCTGGACTTTGTGGAAATCATTTTTCCTTGCTTCACTACTGGGTTCGATGACTTTAAAGAACATATTTTTAAAATACTTATTTATTTTATGATTCTATGTCTACTAATATAGTGCCTGCATGTGCATAAGTGCAACCATGTCTTGCAATGTCCACCTAGATCTGAAGAGGGCATTGGATTTCCTGGAACTGGAATTACTACAGTTGTTAGCCATTATGTGAATACTGGAAATAGAACACATGTCTTCTGCAAGAGCAGTCAATGCTCTTAAGCACTGAGACATCTCTCCAGCCCAGGGACATCTTGAAAAAAAGAAAAAAATAAACAAAAAACCCTGGCTTGAAGCACAGTGCTTAGGACACTAGAACAACAACCGTTTTTTTTTTTTTTTAACAGCTGGCTTTTTATTAAGTTGAAGAGACTCATATAGTGATTGCCTCATGGTATAATCCCCTTGTCTTGTCATGAGTTAGATGTGGTGCTCCATACCTATCCATTAAGCTCTAAGTGACACATGGACTGCTCAGTAGCAACATTGCAAGTACAAATAGTGGCAAAACACTCACATGGAAAAATGATCAATTGGGGATCATAATAAATAACTAGCGCAAAATTAATGAGGAATAAGAGACCTTCAGTATATCAACAATAATAGAGGACTTAACCAATTTATAAGCCAGGTTAACTCTGAACCCTTAGTATCTCAACACTTCAAACCCATAGACCACTAACTCTCATCTGTTGCCTGATTCAATTTACTCCACCTTTACTTCAACCTATATTCACAACCTTTTTGCTCTTTTCCTGACCATTTTGTCTTTCCAGCAATGTCATCTTCAATTCAGCAATCAATGTCAAGAGTAGAGAACATTCTTTACTCAATCCTAAAATTGTCAGGAAGTTGCAAATGTATACTTGCATCATTTAATGAAACTACCTCATTCATAATACCAAATTAGAGTCAGAGTTTTCAAATCTGTCCAGTCACATTTTCATCACTATTCTTGCCCTTTTTATATTGCTTTTCCATCTACCCTGTATTAGAGGCAAAGGCTTTATTAGTCAACTTTTGTTTCCCTGTTACCTATTATCTGCCATTAAGCATGATGCATAAAGGGGCTTAAAATCTTGCATGCAAATGAACCTGTGATGTGACATACTGTTTTATTCTGCATCTGCATTAGGAATGCTGTAGAGTCTAAATTTTGTGTATTTCAGATGAAGTTAGCTAGTTTCTCCTACAAAGAACAGGTTGATATATGCAAATCACCTTTGTTCTTATGAATTAAAAGATTTTTATCTTTAGCTTGCATAAGAAGACTTGCATTAGCCACTGTGACAGATAACAAATTAGTGTTTAATAAAGAGTACTTATTTAAAATGCATATATTTAAACATAATGTTTAAAGTACATTGCGAGATGGGACTCTATATTTTATAAGGAGAGAGCTCATTTACATACCAAAGAATGTCTCAAAATTGTAAATTCTCTGTCTTTGGCAGCTTGATTTCAGGCACAGAGAGTCAGAGATGTTTGATGTTTACAGAGCACAGCTCGGATAGAAGGGGCAGGACATCATTTATCATGCGTTTTCTAAGGATACTCATTTTAGCTTCCTTTGAAGATGGAAATTGCTATCTTTCTGGACCAGCAACTTTACCTATCTCTGCATAACCCGCACTTGGGGCAATACACGTTTATGTGACATGAACTAAGCACTTCCTATCAGAAACTGCATGTCAATTATATTAACTAAAGCAGGCAGGAACCAGAGAGAGCAAAATAAATATAACTTAAATGGATCTTCCTAGAATTGTAAGTCAAACAGAATCCAAACTCTAAACTTCCAATTGTTCTGTGACATTGATGGACAGTTGCCAGATGAAAGTTTTGTCTTATTTGTTTGTTTAAAATTGGATTCCATGAAAATTTTATGTATTAAAAAATGTCCCCAGAGATATTTTTTTATTTGAAGGAAGAAAAAAAATAATAGCATTTTCTACTACCATTAAGTTCCAACTAAGAAGAACTATAACATTAAGAGCTTAACTGGAAAATACTAACCATCTATACACTCTTTTGAATTGATATATTTAACAGAAAGGTCAATGTAGACTATTTTAAAATTGCTTAGCTGCTGTATTATGTTTCTCTAATATTAAACATTGTTAACTGATTAAAAATTAATGTAAATGGCATTGAAGACTTCAAATCTCTAAGGATGCATAAGCCTTTAGTACAGTAGCTGAATAGCCTCAATTCATTTCCTTGTTGTAAAAGGGGCATAATTTTGAAACCATAGTCACAATGGTGACCAAAAATAAACAGGAAAAGATAGGAAGCTTAACTGCTGATAAACAGAGCGTTTTCTGTAGCAACTATGTGCTTACTGCATTGGGAGTAGAGTTCTTAGTATAAATAATGACAGTAGCTATTAGAAAAGCTTCTTAGTGGAACCCATGTACAGCAGACACTGCAAAGAGAAAATGTTTTGCTTATTCTTCCTATAGATTTTGCAGTGCATCATAGGTGATTTGCTCAATTAAAACAGAAAAAACTAAATTGGCCAAATAGGATGATTTAATCAAACATGGTCGAAATTGCTATTAGTCCCAAGTAACAAAGGTTCATCAAGGAATTTGAGGCTCTTCTTCTGAGAACCCCCACTCTCCCCAGACTACATGTGGGTGGAGGAAAGACCCTAGTACTTATGCCATGATTTCTCATTTGGAACATCACTCTCTTCTCTGCTACTTTGGCTTCGATTGTTTATTGTTGTTTTAAAAAATATTTATTGACCTGTGGGTAGGCTATAGGGGTTTTGTAGATAGGAAAGTGGTGGCTAAATACGATTAAGAATTAGTGTATGAAGTCCACAAAAATTCAATAAAACATTTTAAAATTTAAACACATTGATTAATATATAATATGTGTACTGATATTATGTGTTATAATAATTGTATGTGAGAAGACACCATGGACAACATGACAGTGGGCATATGAAGAATAAACCCATATTTAAAAATTACTTTACTGGAACTTCTAGAAATGATTAAGAGTTTCAGTAAAGCAGCAGGATACAAAATTAACCTGGAAAAACGAGTAGCCTTTTTTTACACCAACAATAAACAAGTAGAGAAGGAATAGAAAAAGACCTTCCCACTCACAATAACCTCAAAAATAATAAAATACCTGGGAACAAACCTAACCAAAGACACCGATGACCTCTACAACAAAAATTTTAAACCCCTGAAGAAGGAGATTGAAAATGACATCTAAAGATAGAAAGATCTCTCATGCTCATGGATTGGAAAAATTAATATAGTAAAAATGTCCATTTTACCCAAATTAATATACAGATTCAACACAATCCTAATCAAAACCACACGACCTTCTTCACAGACTTGGGAAAAAATTCCTTAAATTTATATGGAAAAACAAAAGACACCAAATAGTTAAAGCAACCTGAGTGAAAAATGCAATACAGGGGGGGATTGTTCTACCAGACTTCAAGCTATATTACAGGGCCATAGTCCTAAAGACAGCCTGGTACTGGCACAAAAACAGACCTGTTGACAAATGGAACAAAACTGAAGATCCAAACTTGAGCTCATACAATTTCAGCCACCTCATATTTGGACAAAGGGGAAAAAAAAAAAAAAAAGAAGAAAGAAAAAAAAATAAAAAAAAAGAAAAAAAAAAAAAAGAAAAACAATTAAAGAAGAACAAAATTAAACCCCTACCTTTAACCCTGTACAAAAATCAACTCCAAGTGGATCAAAGATCTCAGCGTAAAACCTGAAATCCTGAAGGTGATAGAAGAAAAAGTTAGTAATAGCTTACAAGACATAGGTGTAGGAAAAGATTTTTCCAAATCAGACAGTAGCTGTACAGGAAATAAGGTCAATAGTCGACTAATGGGATTTCATCAAACTCAAAAACTTCTGTACAGATAAAGAAACAATCAAAGAAGTGAAAAGAAAACCCACAGAGTGGGAGGAAACTTTCACCAGTGATTCATCTCACACAGCATTAATGTCAAGAATATATAGACTACTCAAAAAACAAAGAAGTAAGAAAACAAATGCCTACTCAAAAGATGGAGTAAAGAGCTGAACAGAGACTCCACCAGTGAGGAAGTAAAGATGGCTGAGAAACATCTTAAAAAGTGTTCAACATCATTAATAATTTAGGAAATGCAAATGAAAACCACTCTCAGATATCATCTCACTCTGATATGACTGGCTAAGATCAAGAACATAAAAGACACCAAATGCTAGAGAGGTTGTGGGGAAAGGGGAACACTCATCCACTGCTGGTGGGAATGTAAACTTGTACAACCACGATGGAAAGCAGTGCGGAGAACCCTTAAAAGACTCAAAATGAGCCTACCACCTGAGCCAGCCATACCACTCCTGGGTATATACCCACAAGACTCATCCTACTGCAAAGATACATGCACATCCATGTTTATTGCAGCTCTCTTCACATAGCAAAGAGCTGGAACCAATACAAATGCCCTTCAACTGATGAGTGAATGACAAAAATGTGGTACATCTACACAATGGAGTACTACTCAGTGGTAAAGAAAGATGATATCATGAACCTTGCTAAGTGAAGTAACACAGTCCCCCCCAAAAAACAAGAGGTGAATGGTCTCCCTCATTTGTGGATACTAACACCAAATCCCCAGATGAAAGCCAAGCTGAACAACATTATTGTTATATTTCTGTTTATCTGAAAACAACTATGTTGTTACAATGTAAATCTCTTAATGGGCTCTAGAATCAATCCACCACTTACTTTCAGACTCTGTAATTACTGTATATAAGTGAAAAGTATGTATTAATATTTTAGAGTAATATAAAATTAAAGGAGGAAAATGTGAATTCCTAAACATAAAAAAAAAGATGGAGTGAAAGATGCAGGACATTTATGGCAGAATGCATGATCTGGGGTCAGGTGGGGGTAAGGGAAATGGGGATATGTCTAAACTGAACTGAGAAATGATGTCTGAAATACATAAAACATCAATAAAAGAATTATAATAAATAAATAAATAAATAAATAAATATTACTTTACTGGGGCTAGAAAGATGGCCCAGTGGTCAAGAGTACTGACTGCTCTTGCGGAAGACCTGGGTTTGATTCCCAGCACCCACATGGCAGCTAACAACCATCTGTAGCTCCAGTTCCATGGAAATCCAGCACCTTCTTAAGACTCCATGGGGATTGTGCAATACAGGTGCAGTTACAAACATGCAGCAGTATACTCATACATAAAATAAAAATAATAAAATATTTTAAAGTCACTAAGCACATTAGCTCTTCTTAAAAATTCCTTATTATGGAAATATTTGAAAGTTCACAGAATTAGAATATTAAGATAAAATTCATTGTGTGCATCATCGGCCTCAACTAATCCAACTCACATTCAACTATGCCCAACTCACAACTCTTCTGGAATATTGTTTATAATTACAAATATCTTTCAGCATATATCACCAAACCTCAAGCAGTTTGCTACAATGTAGTTATCCCACTAAACACAAAATAGCAGTTCACTTGTGTCAAATGTTTACTCCTTCCATTTCAATTTTTTTAAGGTGGCCAGAATCATAACCCAATAATACCAATCGCTGTGGCAAAGTGTTCCTTTTTATGCCTTAATGTATTTGTCATTTTGGTATCTGTTTATGGTTCTATTATTATTTGAAGTAATTAGCCTGTACTATGCTGTACTATGTTCACATAGGCCTGATTATGAATGTTCCTCATTCTTCCAATTATCACCCAATTTGAGGTCGCTTTGTCCTTCCTTCCTTCCTTTCTTCCTTCCTTCCTTCCTTCCATCTTTCTCCCTGTTTCTTTCTTCTCTATTCCATTTTCTATTTTTATCAGTCAATTGATTAGGTTTTGTTACAGTTTGCTTTTTTGTGCCTTTAAAGCTTTAATCTTTTCCTTTTTACAATGCCTTTAAGTTTGGGTGAGAGAACAATCCAGTCTCCTGATTAAACAACCTGTATGTAAAACTTTAAACTTCTCATTGTGTCTGAATATACTGGCTTTTCAATGTCAATATTAAACTGGGGTTGACAATTTGCATAGAACACACAAGGGGGAGCCTACTTTGGCACCTGCCTAGGAATCACTGGGTTTCTGCAAGGCAAGTTAAGTCCTATTTATAGCTTCTGGCCTGAGTACAGATTGAGTTTTCTCCAATCTAAGCTTGATCTAACTACTCAATGCAACATATACCTAATGCAGGCACTCAAAAAACATCCAATAATGCAAGGTAACTGATTCTCACAGAATGAGAGGACAGATTCAACCTCATTCTGTAGTAGAGTTGAATCCAAACAACAGCATAAATCACCTAGTCAATTCAGGCTCACTTCTTAACCTCTCTAAAAATATTAGTTTCATGGTCTATAAATAGTAATAATAAGAATATCTCATTTGGATGCTGTGAGGGTTAAAAACTTTAAGTCTTTTGAATAGATTCAGGTACATTACATTGCCATCATAATTATAACTTTACCTTGACTAAAATCACAGGTACTGTTTCCCTAAAATCATCTGGGGTTAAACTTTGTCTAAATTTTTTTTAGTCTTTTTTGAGACAGTGTCTCCTTGTAGCCCCAACTGTCCTGGAACTCACTATGTAGACCAAGCTGGCCTTGAACTCACAGAGATCTGCTTGCCTCCACCTCCCTAGTGCTGAGATTAAAGGCAAGTGCTACCACACCTGGCTGAACTTTGTCTAAATTGTAAATCATCATTATTATTTTGTACCTGCAACCTTGTTCTACATGTATATAATTTCCTTTCCTATATAAGATGAAGTTATCCAACTTGTAACATGAAATATATATATATATATATATATGAAAGATTCAATAAAGTTGGTAAATATGACATACACTTCCATTGAATAAGCATAGGGACCAATCATAAGAGACATGAGTTAACTCCTGAGAACTCTCTTATTTGGCAATGGCCATGGAAGATTCTGAGAGTCAGTGTGCCCTGGCTTTCAAGGTATTGCTCTACATCTCATTTGGTTTATATCTATAAAATGTTTACTTTTTGTAATAAATGAATAGGAAAGGTGATTGATAAATGGCATAGAGCTACTACCTAGTACTTACATTTTTTAATTTGCCCAAAAGTGTTTGAAAAAGAAATATAGCTGATGAAAGAAATGAAAGACTACCCCAGACTATAGGAATAGACTGTACTAAAAGGCATTTACAAATATGCCTTTGATGAAGGTCTTGAAAAGGGGCTGTTTGGCGCACGCCTTTAATCCTAGCACTTGGGAGGCAGAGGCAGGCGGATCTTTGTGAGTTCAAGGCCAGCCTGGTCTACAGAGTGAGTTCCAGGACAGCTGGGGCTACAGGGAGACCCTGTCTCGAAAAGACCAAAAAAAAAAAAGAAAAAAGAAAAAGAAAAAGAAAAAGAAAAGGGCAATTACGGCCAAGGAGCAAAAAGTGGAAATCAGAAATGTAAAACAAAAACTGCGTGTAGGGCTGCGAGAGCAAAATCCTTTGGAGGACTAAGAAGAATGAATGTGGTACTAACCATGAAAGATCAAGCCACTGATTTGACAATCTAAGTTTCTTTTTAGAAGTAAAATTAATAAGTAATTGCAGAAAAAAAAGAGTAACTGCATATCTGGTGTTTGGACAACACCATTCCTATGAACTGTGAAGGCCAGACTATTCATGATCCTCACCTAGATATCATAATCTGTTTTCTTTTACTCAATTGGTGATTTACTTATTTGTTTAGATACAGGTCCTTCTGGAGGGTCTTCACAATATCTCTAAATCCCCTATGATAGAAATAAAACTCCATTTCAAAAACAGCAATTCACTCATAAAAAGTATTAACCACATTTATGCTTAGGGCAGGCCAAAATGGTTTGGCCAACTGACCCCTAGAATTGTCTGGCAGCCCAGGCTCTGAGCAGAGGTAGACAGGCACACTCAAGGCTATCTTAACAACTTGTGCAGGGATAAGCAAGAAATTTTTATAGACAACTCTCCTCAAGACAGACATAAAGGCCACATGACGTAGAATATCTAAGGACTTTGAAAAAATACTATTTATATTTAGTTACCAAATTCTGAACTAAATGGGTAGACAATAAATCTGAGAAAACATAAAGTAGCTTTAATGGAGTTGACACTAATAGAGCAGTCACAGAATATCTGAATAACAGGTTCTTTTTTCCTTCAAAATGGAAATAAAAATTCTACTTAATTGAACTGTGTGATATCTAAATAAGTAAACATGTCTAAATGTTTTAACAAAGCACTTAACAAATGGAAATCTCTCAGTAAGCCTTGTTATTAACTTGGGGTAGGTATCCGAGTGATTTCTGTGATTGCTAAAAGTAAGACAATACTGAATAAAAGCATGCATGGATTTCCACCCAAAGGAAAAAAAATATATAGATTTTTATTTTTCAGTCTGATTAAAAACAAAACAGCAAGTGGAAACTTGGAAGTTGTCCAAAGAGCCACCTGTCATGTTTCCTTACAGCTGTCAGAGAATTTTAGGTCTACTTCCAAAATTTTTACCACAAATAGAACAAAACTGTACTATTTTAAAAGAATTCCTTTACTGTAAGAGGTGAGAGAGACAGAGAGAGTCAGAGTGAGACAGACAGATAGACAGATAGACAGACAGACAGACAGACAGAGAGAAACTTGCTTTGCCCCCTAGGTGAAGTAATAAAAAAAGTATTTTAATTAGACTGTGTATCTTGTTAGTATAACAATTGATATAGACGCTGTTTAATACAAAGACAGTATATGCTCTCTCAAAGATTAAAAACATGAATTTATGGACAGAATCAGAATTGGTCTGTTTTTATGAAATTTACAACTTTATCACTAAGTATCTATCAGTGGTAAAGTAATAGTATCTTATTAGAGCAATTCTACCTAAAATTGCACATAATCCATTTGTATTCTCTAGCTTGAAATGGAAACAACTTTTTAGATTTCAGCATTTAAATATTTTAAAACAAGAATGCTCAGAATCATATTCCTAAATGGAAACCTCACATGTAATGTTTTATTTTTCATGCTCTCCATCCTTACAAGCTTTGTAAGTTTTACTTGATAAGAAATCAGCCATCATGTTCATGACCATATCTATTAATAGAGGTGTGAGTGACAACTGCAAAGCCGGCGGGGCCGCTGGCACAACAGAGAACAGTTTCCACATGCAAAATTGCAGTGAACTCTCTTCTCACTCTCCAATCTATAGATCTGGCAGCCTCTCAGCTCCCAATTTCAATTCCTAGATCCTCTGCAGACTGACAGAGCAAGATGAATAGCTGAAAGCAACATTTTACATGGATGCATGGACACTCCCTGTAAAAGTAATTAATCCAATGTACCCCCTGTGCAAGTCTACTAGAAAACAGCAACAGTACCTTCAGCAGTAATCTCAGTCATGGTGGATGCAGGAATCAAAAGTTGCAGTCAAGTGGCACTTGGTAGCTCACACTAGTATTAGAGAACTCTGGTGGAGGGTTAACGTGAGGGCTCTTCCTTTTCCTGGCTGTTTCGGCTGCTTTTTGTGGTCCTGTTGAACTTTGCCTCTTCTCTGCAGAGTTCTCCCCCTGGAAACAACCTAAGCCCTTTCCAAGCAGCACTTGTGGCTCAGCTAGAAGTATCAGCTTCAAACAAAAATAGCCTCATCTCCCTAGGACTCTTCACCAGTTGTTTTTTTTTGGCACTCTGGAGGAACACACACAGTCTCTCTCTCTCTCTCTCTCTCTCTCTCTCTCTCTCTCTCTCTCTCTCCAATAAATAAATAAATAATAAATAAATAAATAAAAGAAGCAGCAGCCAAAGTATCTACAAAGCACTGCCTAAGCCCCCGCACTGTCTCAGGATAATTACAGATCAGGGGTCTATGTCAGAAAACACAAAATAAAGAGTTGAAAGTAATCTTATCCATGATGGCTCAGATTTATTCTTAGTGCCCTTAATGCTCAGAGCATTCCCCTCTTCCTTATTTGGCTTGCGGAGGGAGGGTCCTGTAATGTCTACCATGAGCAAAGGGAACAGCAGTCTTAAGTCATTTTCTGAGTTGGTTCTCTAGTGTGCCAAATCCTCTTTGCAAGTGCAGCTATTTTTATAGGGTCACACTTAAAACTGAAACTATTAAAACCTGAGCGCTCTTCTATGTTAGCCATGGAAGAGATTATTATTTTCTAAACACTAGTTAATAAGAAGTATGTGATGGGAATTTATGAGAGAACATTTGAGAACTGTGATGTTTCAGCATTTTATTTCTTTTACATAAACTGAATTTATGTTTGCAGTAAAAAGAAAATAAGAAAGTGATATGAAGTTTAGAAATCCACAGCTAACATTTTAGGAAAAGATTTTAGCATTTCCCTTTCTGAACTTGAAAAAAAAAAAAAAACAGATCATAGCAGCAGCTAACAATTAGCTAAATTGGCTGATTAGCATTTCACCTTCCTATTCCTAGACAGGTGTTAATGAGCAGAGAAATATTCAATAGTTGGCGGCTGGAAGAAGAAGGAGAATCAAAGGGCATTGATAATCACAAACTTTAACTGGTCTAAGGTCTAATCAAGGCTGACTACACTTATCTTTTATTTTATTCTCTTAGTCAACCTAATAAATGCTTGTAGTTTCAGCTTGTAGCCTGAACTTGCTGCCTTTGGTTGCCAGACCCTTGAATTTGGAGGGTACTTCATAGATCACAAGGCAAAGCTCTGTCTGTTTGTCTGGACAATAGCATCCTGAATGTCACTGGCTGTCTTTGTTTGCTGCCCCAATTCCTGGCACAAGAGAAAGTACTCAGACATCAGCTGAGTAAACACTAAGTACTCTTAATTCACAGACTAGGAAATAGTTCCAGGTAAGAGTCATGATGTTAAATAGGGTGATGCAGCTTTGGTAAGATGTACAGCCTATTGACTAAAAGGCTGAAACCTTTCCCAAGATGTGAGACCTCTTTGCAGATCATACTGTTTGCTAGTTAAAGAGATCATTGCAAATGAAGTCCATCTATAGGACAGAAGCAGTGGGTTAGCCTAGAGGAAGTACTCTGAGCATAGAACTCTGCTTGTGTCCCCCAAAACATCTCCATTCAAGACTAATTGCTTCTAATAGTGCATGCCTTTAATCCTAGCACTTGGGAGGCAGAGGCAGGTGGATCTCTGTGAGTTCAAGGCCAGCCTGGTCTACAAAGCAAGTTCCAGGACAGCTGGGACTACAGGGAGACCCTGTCTCAGAAATAAAAACAAACAAACAACAACAACAAAAAAAAACAGTCATTCATTTCCATTCATCAGTTCCTTCATAGTCTTTTACCATAGTAGGCTGAAGAAATAATATTTTTATGTAATTCATAAGCAATTTTCAAGACCAGGGCCTAAATAAAGTTATCTGTCTAATTTGAAAGGAAAAACATTCCATTTCTAACTATTATTCAATAAAAAGTTAAAATGTAGCAATAAGGCAAGGGCACTAAATTCCAGGACTGAGGTGGCATCTATCCCACAGTTGTTAATCTCATACCATATACACTAGAAGGAAAAATTAAAAGTTATTCTAGCCAAAAAATGTGTTTTCAGGGCAAAAAAAAATATTTACAACCATGTGATCGCTCTTATAATGCATTGAGAAATTAGTGTATTTCTCATTTTTAAAGTCATTAAAATTCTTTTTTATTACATTTTCCCTTTTAATTTTATAATACTCTAAAATATGAATATGTACCCTCCACCCATATACCACAATAACAAAGTCTGAAAATAAGTGGTAAGTTAATTCTAGAGCCTGTTGAGGGATTTACATCATAACAGAACTGTTGCCTTCAGATAAAAAGAAATATAGCATTAACTCTGCTCAGCTTGCCCTTCAACTAGGCGTTTGGTGCCAGCATCCACGAATGAAGGACACCATCCATTGTTTGTTTTTCTGGGAATGTTAACTTCACTTAGCATAATGGCTTTGAGTTCCACCCATTTACCTGCAAAGTTCATGGCGTCATCTTTCTTAACCACTGCATAGAATTCAATTGTGTAGATGTACCACATTTCCTCTATCCACTCCTCAGTTGAGGGACACTTGGGTTGCTTCCAGCTCTTCATTATTGTGAAGAGCTCTGCAATAAACATAGATGTGCATGTATCTCTATGATAGGATGAGTCGTGTTGGTATATACCCAGGAGTGGTATGACTGGGTCAGGTGGTAGGCTTATTTTCAATTTCTTGAGTTTGCCACACTGCTTTCCATAGGGGTTGCACAAGTTTGCATTCCCACCAGCAGTGGATGAGTATTCCCCTTTCCCCACAGCCTCTCCAACATTTGGTATCCTTTGTTTTCTGGATCATAGGTAGTCTTCCTGGAGTTAGATGAAATCTTAAGGTGGTTTTAATTTGCATTTCCTGAATTATTAGCGATGTTGAACACTTTTTAAGACATTTGTCACTCATCTTTACTTCTTCATTTGTGAAGTCTCTGTCCAACTCTTTATTCCATCTTTTGAGTGGGTCATTTGTTTTCTTCCTCCTTTATTTTTTGAGTAGTTTATACACTCTGGATTTTAATGCTCTATCAGATGTATCACTAGAGAAAGTTTCCTCCCACTCTGTGGGTTTTCTCTTCACTTCTTTGATTTTTTTCTTTCACTGTACAGAAGCTCTTTAGTTTAATAAGGTCCCATCTGTCAATTGTTGACCTTACTTTTTGCGCAGCTGCTGTCTGATTTAGAAAGTCTTTTCCTATGCCTATGTCTTGTAGGTTACTTCCAATGTTTTCTTATATCATTTTCAGAGTTTTGAGTTTCACATTAAGGTCTTTGATCCATTTAGAGTTGATTTTTCAACTTCTTTGAATTTTCAACTTCATGAGGTATAACTTTGAACTATCGATGGAACTTTGCAAATCTATCCAAAGTGAAGTCCATATTATCTTTCAAGTATTGGAGACCCTATTTTTCAGGGCATTTGAAGAATAAGGCATTATAATCTAAGAATTTTCCTCCCTTGTTTTTAAAAGGAGACCTCTTAAAAAGATGTCCTTTAGGCTCTTCCAGCCTGAAGGAGGCATGACAGCTCTCTTCTCAGGAACATTGTCTGATACATTCTCGTGATGGCTATTTCTATAACACCAACTAGTTTGGGGACTTTGAAAAGTTTTGCAAAGAGCAACATTTATGAATCTAAGGCATAAGTATGCCTGACTTAGTCTATATATGTTAAAGATGAACTGTAAAAGCATATTCTCCTAGTAAGTGCTGCACTTAGTTTAACATGCCTCTCCATTCTGATTATACTAATTATCACCCCTTGTGATTTTCACTTGGTATTCTAAATACTCAAGTTAGTTGATAACAATATTCCTCCTCAAAGCACTCTTTTAAACCTGGTTGTTGGTCTGTTATTATCATAAGCTGACAATCAGTGAACTATTTGCCTATGAATAAGATTGAATTTAAAAATGTAAAAACATACAATAAGCAATGTCAGAAGCTTTTTTCACTTTTGGTTTCCAAAACTAATCTAAAATAACATTTTAAGACCACACTTCATTATCTTTTTGATGCCAACTTCCACCTATAGAGTGGTGAGAAGAAATACAATTGGCATCAATAGTAACTGACCAAAATTCCTCTATTTTCAGTGAGATTTGAGAAAAAATAATGTCATGATTATTCTCTAGGTGACCTGTTTCTTAATGTATGCACAGTAAAGATATGCCTATGTGTCTGTGACTCTATATCTGGGTATATATACAAATAAGTATGTGATAAATTAAAATAATATAATTTTTAAGAAACTTTTATGTGTAGACACAGTGAAGAAATATGTGAGCTATCCAATTAGGAAAGAACATAACGTGCTATTTGCTTAAATCTTAAAATAGTAATTGGTATATTTTCTATATTAACTTAAGTTTTTAGATTGATTTTAACAGAAACCAACAAAATTAATTTTTATTTTTATCTCTTTTTGTATTTTTGAGACAAAGTCTCCCTTTAGTCCTATATGATTTGGAGCTCACTCTGTAGACCAGGCTGGCCTTGAACTCATATCAGCCTGCCTCTTGTCTCCGGAGTGCTGGGATTAAAGTCATGTGCCACCACACCTGGCTATAAAAATTAATTTTAAAGAGAGGAGGGAGGAAGAAGGTCATAATAGAGAAAGAAATTTTCCCAGTTCTGAGGAAACCAAAAGTTAACTGTTTCCCTCACTAAAGGGTTACCAGACTAAACAAAGAGTTAAAGCTTTAGTTTTGTGGGGGGAGAAAAATGCCAGAAACGATCTAGATTTGTAACAAATACATACTGCCTTTTTCAAATCTCGAAATGAAGAAACAGAGAAGAAGGAAAGAGGAGCACTGGGAACCGAACCTTTCATTTTTTGTGGTTGTTAGCCTTAGCCTTTAACGGCTGCGCTATCCCTCCAGCCCGATCATGGTCATCACTGGATTGTATTCGCAATCACCTGTTGCTGAAACATGATTTCATGACCTAGAAATTGCTTTGGATCTTCCACTTGACACACTTTGTCTTCAAAATCACAAGAAAAACCTTAATCGTGTGATTAGGACATTAACCTTAGTAAATGCAAACTCTTCTGTTCACTACTTTTAAAGTTGTTTTCTGTACTACTTGTGTCCTAGAAAATCTCGTTCTGCCTTCATTACTCTAGGTGGCCTCTGCCCCCTTTTTGTTGACCACGGGTTGAAGGCCATTCCATAGGTTTGCCCTACTATCTGATTATTTAGAAACTGTGTAATGCAGGTTGCTTCAAATTTCAGAAGGCATTCCGGAGCAATTAAAAGTTTCCTCTCTTTAGCTCTGACTCACAAATAGCTCAGTCTCCAAGATCAGCCATATTTCCCTCGTAGACGTTTGACATTGTGAAACATTCTCTTACAAACTCGTCTGCATCAACCTAGGCTCCTAACAAAGGCTGAGGCTGTTATTCCTTCTTGGCAATTTCAGTCGAAGAGCTGGCATCTCTCCTGCACTGCTGTCGTCTTTATGAGGATCCGCAGTGTCCTGCAGCAGAGAGACCCTGTGGAGAGCATAATTCAGCCAACTGCCTTCTATTCTGCAGCCTTCTACGTGTGACATTAGGTCTGAATTTCTGGTTGCTATTCAGCGACAATTTATGCCTTTTTATTTCTTTGTAAAAGCATAAATATCCTTCTTATGAAAAATAAAACATCTGCTGGGCAATTTTTGGATACAACTTTTTTTCTTTTAAATAAATTAAATGGATATTTCAAGTTGCTAATATTGAAAAATATTGCAGTGTCACCTTGTTCTTTACACTTTGGAAGGTCTGTTCTATTATCATTACCGAATATCAACTGGATTCACCAACCTTATGAGCTTACTCATCAATAAATATAGTTATTAAGCACATTGCTCAGCAAACATTTATTCAGTTTTCCTCTATGAATTAGGCTATATTTTAATGATACAAAGGTAAAGAAAGCAAGACTTTCACCTGCAAAGAGGTCAGTCTAATAAGAGAATCAAAAAATGTGACCATGGGATGGAAAGAGGGCTCAATTGTTAACAACATGCCCTGCTCTTGCAGCAAACCAGAGTTTGGCTCCCAGCACCTAGATAAGGCTACATACAACCACCTGGAACTTCAGCTCCAGGAGGTCTCACACCATCCTCTGGCCTCTGAGAGCACACCCACACATGGCATTATCTATATCCATAAACACAAACACATACATATAATCAAAATAATGCAAAATTTTTTTTCCTCTTTTATTTGTTTATTTTTAAGGGATTCTACAATATAATAACACAGTTGCTTTCAGATAATATTGATGTTACTCAGTTTGCTGTACAATTAGGTAATTGGTGCATTTTGCATCTATGTCCAATAAAGAGATGGCTCTGTAGGTAAAGTGTTTGCTGCACAAGCATGGGGACTTGAGATGAGATCCCTAATAGCCTAATAGCCACATAAGAAGGTGGATCTGCCAGGCATGGTGGGCGCGCCTTTAATCCCAGCACTGGGGAGGCAGAGGCAGGCAGATCTCTGTGAGTTCAAGGCCAGCCTGTTCTACAGAGTGAGATCCACGCCAGCTTGGAATAAAGAGAGATCCTGTCTCAAAAATATAAAAACAAACAAACAAACAAAGAAGGTGGAACTGCTTATACCCACAATGCTTGGACAGGAAACAGAAATAGGTTCCAGAGTTCTTAGACCAGCAAGTCTAGCCATTAGGTGAGAGCCAAGTTCAGTATGAGACCCTGTCTCAAAAAATAAGGTAGAAAATGACAGAGGCAGACATCCAGCATCAATCTCCACCCTCCTCATGTGCATGAATGGCTGTGCACCCACACAAACATGCATGTGCGCACACACACACACACAAGGATACATGAAATTAGAATTCTTTTTGAAAATCATAGAATCTTGATACGTTCATTCATCTTTGAGGGAATCAAAAAAGGGATGAAAGAAGGGAGGTTAATGATAGAGAAGAGGAAGACAGGTAGAAAGCATGAAGCAGATGGGGTGGTGACCTGAGGGTCCACATCAGCAATACTTTAAAAGAGAAGGAAAGTTCTTAGTAAAAGCAGAAGTTTGGGCACAAATATGGAGAATTTTTCTAGTTGTCAAGAAGAAAATTAAAGGAATTCATCACTGATGGCATTAGTTTCTGCATTAGTGTCCTATGATGAGAAAGGAAGGCTTAGGGTGAGGATGACATCTTGATAATTCTAAAGACAGCTGCAGAGGTAAAGCAAACTACACAAGGATTCAGGACACAGCAAGAGGCCGGCTGGGCTTGCAGATCATAAATGCGCAGTAGCAAATTGAGACATTTAATTAGCACCATAAAAGAGGCAAGAGGAAAAAAACCTCCAAATATACTTTGGAAATAAAACAGACTCCTTTCCTCCCAGGCTGAAAGTTCAGGGAGCTGTTTGAGGTTAGTGGTCAGCTATTCCCAGGATCATTTAGAGACCCAGGCTGCCCCACAATTTTTGTGTGACAACCAAATTGCTCTTCTCATCACCACTCTGGCTGGCAGAAAGGGGAAAATTTGGCAAGGTGGTGATGGATCAATGCTGGAAGTGGCATGGACCCTGCTGTAGAAATTCTTCTCCAGGGTAAGAATGTGATTTCAAGCCATACCTGACAACAGGGTGTGTACAGTTGTGTGCTGGCAGCAGCACATTACCCAGTCCTGTTCCTAGGACTGAAGGAACACAAGACTGGCTTGTGGGTCCACATAAGAGCAGAGAAGGGCATTGAAATCTTGAGGCAAGTGTGGCTTTCCAGAAAACAGGTTAGCAAAGTTCAGTTGAGGCAATGATAATGGGATGAGCATTATAGGTACAAGAGTTTGAGGGAAAATACATTATGTGAAGGGGTTTCATTTGAAATAGCGCCTAAGGATTGCAGTGCATATTTAAAAGTCAATCTTTTTGCATTCCTAATGTGGATTACCTTTAACTTCTAAACACATGAAGAGCTGTGACATCCCATGAATATTTATATTTATGTAAGTGAAAAACAAATATTCACCTAGTAGGAATTAAGTCATTTTCCATGTTTGGGCACTTGATGTTCATTTTTACAGGCAAGATTTTAAGCTTATCTTTATTCAAATCTCTCCCTTCCTTCTTTTTGAGGGAGGAGAGTTAACTAGCACCTGAATGTACCCCTAAAGAGTATTTCATCAATGCAAATTAAAGATGCATTTTACAGTTGTCAGTGATTCATGACTCTGAGAATATGAACTGCTGTATAAATGTTAAATGTTCTCATACTCGTGAAAATCACATTTCACATCAGAGCCATGTCTGGTTTGGAAATTCATTATTCATTTGAAATCTGAATTTTCCATTTTCAATATTGTAATCAATTTGAAGTATTGAATGCTGTCAAACTGAGAAGACTGTCAGCTTTCCTTTCCCTCCTAATGTGTGTTCAATCTCATCTTAAATACTTCATTTCTATTCTTAATCTCTTCAAAACAAACACATTTGCTCTGTCTTTAAAAATTCTTTAGCAAAATAGCTCCATTTCTCTTTCCTCAGTCCATACCCTTTCATTTAGCAGGAGTTATTTTCTGTCCCACACGCCCCCGACAATGTCAGCCTGACTACCTGAAAGTCAATGCATATAGGATTTGCATTGGGGAAAAAAAGCATGCGTTTTGTCAACTTTACTTCCCACACAGAAACTGTGGGCTCTAAGTTTAGAATAGAATTTCAAACTAATATAAGTTGTGTTTCATGCTGGGTAGAAATTGGAGTTGTGAAAGGTACTGGGGATATAAATCCATGCTGTTTTAGCATGGTCAGAAAGTAGAATAGGTGTTTGGATACCAGTACTAATGAAGGAAGTATTCTTGGTCACATACAGTATTACCTGGAAGTGAAGTGTGTTGCATGCAAATCAAAAACCTCAGTCCTATCACTAGGCAAGTGAATTTAAAAGCTTTCTATTCAAAGGCAAATGACACGTGGAACACAAATCAAGTTCACATCACAGGAGCTACCTGTCCCAGGTTTTGAGTTGTTACAAACCCTGTTTATTTATCAGGATGTTCTGTCTCAAAATCCTCCCAAACACCAACACTATTCAGCCATTATGGCTTGTCCCAGTTGGCTCTTACAATGATCCTAAGTACCCCCAGTTTAAGAAAAGGATTAGAGAAACTGACAGAGAAGGTGAAGATCTCACCAAAAGGACAAACAGGAGCATGGACAGTACCAAATTCTAAGAAATTCTAAATGAGGGTAGAGGCTGCTTTAACTCTGTACATAAAAGTGCTCAGCATTCTAATCTTCAGAAACAATTCTGACAATTCTCTATTTCATTGGGACTATAAAAATCAGAGTTGCTTCAGCTGTTTCAAATTAGAAGGATCTATAATTTTGTTTTTGCTTTGGAAGTGTTGTGGACGAGAGGCACGTTTGATTTAGTCACTGATTACATTTACATTTCACTGGATTAATCTGGCAGCACCATATTTTTTTTTCAAGCAGAAAGCTTATAAGCAAAGGAAAGCAAAAAAGAATGATTATAAAAAAAAAAGTATAGCACCTACCTATGCACAGATTGGCAGACCATTTCAACTTACTTAGAGTTGTCTGGGATATGTACTTCTCGAATTTTAACTATTGCAAAGCTAACTAAAGTTAAATTTTCATTTGTAGAGGATAAAAAAAAAAAACAAGGCTCAGAAAGTCTAAGCAATTTACTCATATTTACATAGATCATTGAAGAGCTTGAGTTAGGACCACAGCCAAATGCTTTTAACTTCTGTAATTCTTTTTCCTCCATTCCAGGCTTTCTGGATTTGAAGAACACCATTTGACATAAATCGGAATCTTCTCTGCATTCTGTACCCTAAAAATAGATGAGTGATTTTTATCTTTGAAACCAGAAACATGAATGATATAACCAATGCTTTCTTCAATCTTCAGTTTTGTTCTTTTCTATATTGGTTTTACTCAGTCATTCCCACTTTATAAAGACATCCTCCGTGACCACTTATGGCCATAGCTAGAGATAGCCCCAGGGTCATTCAGATAAATCAAGATTATGACCCCAGAAGAAAGTATTTGTCATTTCCCAACATTTGAACATAAAAAATAGACTTATAGATTTAGCTCAAATGATATGTAAGTCTTCTCATCAATCTTTTGAGGAGGAGAATGATTTACTGACTAGTCCAAGGCAAAATCTCGTGGCCATCTCTGGTAGCAGAGATGGAGGAGAAGTACAATTCCCCAGGAAGAATAATGATGGCCAGAAGACCCTGGAAGGGAGTCCTAATCCAGCAAAGCAGATAGACCCTCTTCACTGTGAATACACACCATAACCCTCCACAGTCATTCGTAGACATACATATATCCGCATATAGAGGGTCTTGACCCACAGACATTCTTATCCTATTCACAGGTAAGAATGCATTCACCTTGCCCTTAAAGCACCAACACCCAGAATCAAATCAGTTGATTCATTATGGGCAAAGCCCCTTTATCTGTTTTAGATATTGTGGTATTTTTAAATAATTTTTATTTTATGTGTGCGAGTTTTATGCCTGCATGCATATTAGTATATCCATATTATGCAATGTCCGTGGAGGACACAAGTTTTCAGAACCCCTGGAACTGGAGTTACAGATGGTTGTTGGCCAACATGTGGTTGCTAGGACTCAAACCTGGGTCCTCTGCAAGAGCACTCAGTGCTCTCAACCACTGAGCCATCTCTCCAGCCCAATAGTATGGTATTTATTTTTTCATAACCCTGGGCCTAGCGTTAAATTATTTAAATAATCCTTGCTCCCTTGATATATTCTTATGAAAGGAAAATGATCTCTTAACACAAAGAACGAGCAATAAGTCAGACATGGTGGTGCATGCTTTTAATCCTAGCACCTGGGGTACAGAATCGAAAAGATTGGGAGTTCAACAGAAACCCTGGCTAAATAGCTCAAGCCCATTTTGGGAAACATGAAGTCCTGCCCACCAACCCCAAATCAGAATGAGGAATAACGTGTGGAGGTAGTTTTCACTAGTAAACATTTTCAATATCTCCCTTAAACTTCATGATCTTTTCAAAGATTTATCTTCCTGTACCCATTTATGCATTTGCTTCATCTTGTCCTTGCTGCTCTATGTCTCCCAAAGCTCCTTTGGGAGTTGGGAATGTTAGCACCCAGATCAACATCTTCTCTAGTCCTGTTTCCATCATTGTTCATACGAATGTTGTCCAGGTTCAATCTAGAGACCAACACAGCAGGAAAATGTGTGCTCTCTAAACACTTATCAAAATATCTTCTGCTGGATGTGGTGGCTTATACTTCTAATTCTAGCATCTGGGAGGCAAAGGCATGTAGATCTCTGTGAGTTTGAAGCCAGCCTCATCTACACAGTAAGCTCAGGCCCAAGCAGGATTACATAGTAAAATCTTGTCTCAAAAAGCAAACAAACAAAAAAGCAAAAACAAAACAACTTCCTCCCCAATCCTCTCATTCTCTTGTAGTTTGTTTATACCCCACCACACCCCCTCCCCTCAGCCTACCCAAACACACATCCCAAGTAAAACACCATAGATGAGGTGTCCTATGAACCAGCAGTTCTGAACTCTGAGCATTCTAAGATCAAGAAGACAGCAGTTTAGATATCTGGTGAAATCCCATTTCTTAGATCATAGGTAGCACATTCTGTTTGTGTTCTCATGGAGTGGAAGAGATGGGACTGTTTTCTAGGGCCTATTTTTTCACACATAATCCTATTTATGAGAGCTTTGCTTTTCTATGCTCCACTAATCTTCCCCAAACAAACTGCCAACTTGGAGATTCAGATTTCAACAAGGGAATTTTGTGTAGACACAAACTGAATACCAACTACATGTAGTCTGAAATAACTTTTCCATTTTTGATCACCAATCAAAATAAATGACTAAAGTAGCCCATCACATGACTTAATTTGTGACTATGCCTTACTCAATCAAATCTAACCAGAAAGACAGATGGCCAGAGCTCTGAAAAGTGAGAACTTTACCCCATTTCTTCACTTATTTCTGAGTCTCTTCCTTACCCCTCACTAAACTTCATCAGGTCAAGGTTTTGTTAATCTGTGCGTGCAGTTACATTGTGCCAGGACCTTGGCATGAGCTACAATAGTAAAATTGTAAATATTTAAATAAATAGGGAGATTAACTTAGATTTTTAAAACTTCAAACAACTTGCTTTTCCCCAGTATTTGTCTGAACTCTTTAAGATTGAATACTTTTGAATGGCTTAATATTTGTAAAAAGGCTTTCTTAATTGAGTTAGAATTTTACCATTAAATAAACAGTACTCAAGAAATTGGATTCAGTTTCAACGGCTTAAAACTACATGGAAATATTTCCTTTTTAAGTATAAAGGACTCATACAGGGAAAATAGTTCACATCCAGTAATGTCGGATGAGGTAATTTTCAGCAATTCTCTTAGCAAAGAAGAGAGAAGTGTTGGCCCCAAAGACAAAGCATTGTTCAAAGCCTGTATTTCAGAACTGATAAAACAATGAAAATTAGTAGGCCATGATGAATAGTGCTGTTGATAATTCTCCGTCTGGGGATTTTGATATTTCCAAAGGGCAAACTGGCATTCAAAAGGCTAAGCTGCACTTTTGACAGTCATTGTCATAAAATGGGGACTTAGAATATTATACAAGTCCTCACTAAAAAGTCTATGGGCCTTTATGAACACACCACATCAAAAGCATTCAAATAGACTGGCTCCCAAGATACAGAAGAAACTAAAATGTCCATCAGTGAATGAATGGATAAAGAAAGTGTAGTATAGAAACACAATGTAATATTATTCACTTAAAAAAAAAAAAAAACATGCTTGCTGGGTGGGTGGCACACACCTTTAATCTTAGCACTTGGGAGGCAGAGGCAGGCAGATCTTTCTGAGTTCAAGGCCAGCCTGGTCTACAGAGTGAGTTCCAGGACAGCTGGGGCTACAGGGAGACCCTGTCTCGAAAAGACCAAAAAAAAAAAAAAAAATGCTTGTTATTGTTATTTGCAAGAATCTAAGTGAACCTATAGGATACTGAGTAGTAACATAAGCCAGATAGTAAAGGCATAATGCATGAATTAATTTAAAGATGCACCCTCAATAATTTCACATATATAGAAACAAAGTAAAATAGTGGTTATAAACTAAAAACAGGGAATAAAAAGATTAGATAAAAGGGTATTAAGTAGTATTATTTAGGATGAGTAAGTTTACATATATCATATATATTATGAGTTCTATAGTCATATTGGCAATTTGCTTTATATGAGATGATGACCATATTACAGTAATCACTAGACTATATGCATGTATGTTGATAAATGTAACAAACTTAAAAAAGAAACTATCAAAACATCATGGTGTACATCTTCAGAACATGTAATAAAAAGAAAAAGGTACATAAATGGATGAAAACAAAGCAGACTCTCACAAAGATTATATTTCTGCCTAATGGGACATTCAACATTGAACCTGTACTGAGATGATACTAAGAGCTGTTTCTCTAAAATATCTCAACTAAAGATGCAGAAGAAAAATAAACTCAGTTTCTCCAACTCTTATAATACAAATAGTATGGAAATGTGTGGGAATTTCCCACCAGCAAGCAATAGATTAATTATTCTACTTTAAAGATCACCTGGAAGTTCTTATAGATCCCTTAGTTTGAGGATAAATCTCACCAGATTCTTCCACTTCAGATGCTGGTCTCCACTGTAGATTCTATATCATCTGCCCAGCTGGATGCTAATTGTGCTTTTCATGACCTCCTCCTCAGCCTTCAGTAATTTCTAACTCACAGTTCTCAAGTGACATAGGCACCACTTTGGTGTAAAGGCTACTTTCAAAGGATAAAAGTAAGCAAGCCAATGAAGACCTCCATAGGTCTAGAATACTCCCAAGCAAAGAAGATTCCATTCCTTTGAAGCTGGGGTCCATCACACTCCCAGCACACAGGTTTTTACCACCTGTGTTTACCCTTCCAGCCACCTAGCTGTGTAGGAACTTTCTGGGTTCCATCCATTTGTTTTTTGGAGACTCCCTTGTGCATGCATGACTGAAGTAGGGACAACTGGCTCTAAAATAGGTTTGAGCTAATGCTAAGGGCCCGAGTAGGGAAGTCCTACAATTGTTACCGACTGCTGTGGGAGAAAAGGGGAGCAGCACAAGAAGACAGAAGGAGAAATTAAGCTCACAGAAAGGACAGTGGCTCTATTTTCTTAGCCCAACTTCTAAGGTCTAAAATAGCCAACATCATAACAAGACTGTCAATGACACTGAAGCCATTCTGAAGCTGCTTTCCCAGCCAAGAACAAAAGGGCAAATGCTTTAGCAAAAGACATGTTTACTCTCCTAGTCATTTAGGAAAGAAGAAGAGCCACAGAAGTGAAGGGACTGGTGATGAAAGCCAAAATATATGTACCATAATATCGCACGTGGCCAAAGCAATAACAATGCTGATATGAAATAAATCCTCTGGGGAGAAGATAATATGCTGAGCCTGGGATTATTTTTGCCAACTGTTTATAAAACAAGTTGAGAGGTACCACATGAACCAACAGAAGCAAGGCAACTGGGGGAAAAATAAAAACTTGTGAATCAAAGGTAGCAGATGTGGCGTTTACTGTGTTCCAGAAAGGAAAAGAAACTAAAGACTGACTTAAAATACAAAACTTAGGTGCATGCCGTGCATAAACATGGATAGAAATTTGCTGATAAATTTATACTTTGTGTACCAACCAAGTAAAGCAGGCAGGCCTACATTAGTATCAGACAAAGTGAACTCCAAGACAGAAAACATTTCTAAAATAAGAGCATCTGGATTTTCTTGGTTAAAATGAACTAGAAAGCTACAATATTAAATTTATATAGACTTGAAATATTTTTTGAAAAAGGTAGGGTCAATGTCCACAACTCCATGTGAAAATACATGTTAAATCAACATTTATTAATAGATATGGATATATTGATCACCACAAGCACCGTAATTATAAAATATAGTGTAATCAAAGCAATAGAAAATCATTCTTTTAGAAACAAAGTATGTAATATTAAGAGTTTGGTGAGGTGATGAACTCTAGAGTAAACCTTAAAATAATTAAGGGAAATACAATTATACAAAAATAGATTCTCTGGTCAAAATACAATTAGCTAGCAGACAATAGGTATAAAACTAGAAAAATTTTATATATTATGAATTTCAGAAATATAAATAAATATGTAAAAATATTTTAATGGAAAATAGGAGATCTTAAACTGCAGAAAAGTAGTATATCATTAAATGAAAATTAAAGCTACAAAAGCATAATTGAACAGAATATGAGCTAAACATTTGTTCTTAAATTACAACAATTATAAAAAGAAATAATTGGACATACAGAAAACATGGCCATCGATAAACGGTAAATCAAATCATCTTGTCATTAAAAAAACAATAAAGATGGACTAATCCCTAACAAAACTGTTTAATAGTTTTTAAAATGAGTAAAAGGGAAGAAAGGTTGAAGGAGGAGAAGGAAGAAAGAGAGAGAGAGAGAGAGAGAGAGAGAGAGAGAGAGAGAGAGAGGCACTAATGTTAACCAGGAAATCATGATTGGCTATCTTGTCTATCCTAGAGACATGAAGGTACTAGAAATATTGGCTGTGTTAGCTTTCAAGGAGAGTAATCAACTATAACAAACACAAAGGAGAGGGCGACTTGTTCTGTTTTGTGGTCAGTAGAAAACAAACAAGTCTTCTATAACTGAATTGCAACTTTGACCCTTTCTCGAGTTACTTATTCTTGTTTGTTTTGTTTTTGTTTTTGTTTTGTTTTGGTTTTAAGACTGGGTCTCAGGTTTGCTTTTAACTTGCTCTGTAGTCCTGGGCAAGCCTTAAACTTATGGTCTACCTGCATTAGCATCCTGAGTAGCTGAGTTATAGACCTGCACTTCCAGACTCAGCTGCACACTACTTTAGAAGAGAGATTTTGTTAGTGTACATTTCTAGAGGCCAGAAATCTGAAAACAATGTATTAGGGAGGCTGATTCCTTCTGAAAGCCGTGAGTGAAAATGTGCTCCAAGATTCTCCCCTGACTCGCAGTGGCTGCGAGCCATCCTTTCGCTTTGGTACTAGTGTTAGAGTAGCAAATAAGAGTCAAGACTGTAGAACTTGTGGTGTGGATATAGACCTGCCTTTCCAGCTTCACTGGTCAATAGCCTAGTCATAGGTCCACCCCTAGGAAGGTGGGTTCACCTTAAGTCATGCTAAAGCGATAGAAAGAATACTTAGTCCATTATTGAGGTAGGAAAAATTCCCTGCCTGGAATCCCACCTCCTAATGGAGTGCTTCTGTCTGCTCTCTTTTCTAAATTCTTCAGAAATGTGTGAATTCTTCTTCTTAGCTCTTTTCTAAGCATGCTTTCTCTAAATGTTCCAGCATCTTGTATTTCTTCACGTTCACGCTAGTTTCTTCTCCATGATATTTGGCAGCCAGTCCATCACATGTCTGACCTTCAGGCTCCTAACCTGATGGACTCATGACTTTTTTCATGACCCCCAATCTCCTCTTTAGGGCAGCTTGCCAAGATTTCTAGCTTGCTCAGCCTGGGGATTCTTCTTTAAATCCTAATAAAATTGTCCTAACGCTTCCATTTGAGTCCATTCTTAAATTCTTTCATGAATGAGTTCCCTGTAGGGGATGCTGTTCTCCCCTGTATCAATAGCAGCCTAAGACTGAGATCTGCTATCACCCCATCTTTGGCCCCTATGCCCCAACATTTGTCCAGTTCATTCTGTGTCCTCTAACAAGGGCACTTACTATTGGTTTTAGATAGAGTACCCTCACTCAATCCAGAAATATCTTTTCTCAAGATCCTTCATTTAATTGCATCTACAAAGATGTTATATCAAAAAGAGATAACAGATGGTTGTGGTTAGGACTGATTTCCATCATTTTAGGAACTACAACCCAGAAAAATAGCAGTATATTTAAAAACTATATGAAAAGAACAGACACCCAGAAAAGCATAACTTTTCAAAATTAACAAAAGATAATAGTTCATGGATAAAATTAAATCCATAATTTGAAAGCGTCTAAATGAAAATCTCCAGATGCAGTCTTTGTTGGTGAAACAAGGATATCTGAATAGGAGAAAGAAGTGCTAACACAAAATAATCCAGAGTACAAAGAACGACTCTTCAAATGTTCAAATGTGATGACCAGAGTGACTCCATTTTGTTTAAGGCAGCCATCTTAGAGGCCTACTTTGTCTGCAGTTTGAAACCAGTAAACAACTCCAGGAACTTCCAACTGCAAAATTCTTCCAGCCCCTTAAGAAATGTTTAACTGTTGTGAAATGTTTACCTGCTTGCTCTGGCTTCTGTAATCTTATCATCACTGGCAAAAAGAAACTAAGATGTCACATGCAACAGGAAAATTCTATAGAAATGAAGTAACTGTGGTTTTTGCCTTTAAATGTCCCCTCCCCTTTAATCCGGTACTGCAGTCTCCTAGCTGGACCTGGGGACTGCAGTGAAATAGCCAGCTTTAATAAAGAATTTTGCTAATTGGACTTTCTTTTTTTTTTTTTTTTAAATTTTTTTTTAATAATTTTATTTATTTCTGTATGTGTATGAATGTACTGCCTGCATGCAAGTCTGTGCACCCGTGTCGTGCAACACCGCGGAGGTCAGAAGAGGGTCTCGGATTCCCCTGGAGCTGGAGTTCTCCTGGAATTGGAGTTTCAGACGGTTCTCGGCCGCCATGTGGGTGCTGGGGATCGAACCCGGGTCCTCTGCAAGAGCAGTCGGTGCTCTAAACCGCTAGGCCATCTCGCTAATTGGACTTTCACTGAGTCCTAGTAGTCTTTTCCCAGTGACCCTCAGGTCTATAACATTACCAATTCACAATATTTTAATACATATTTTATTGAATTTTTGCACATTTCATACACTAAATATTAGTCATATTTAGACACCTCTCCCCAATCCAGATGTGCCCCATAACCCGCACTGATTTCATGCATTCTGTCATAGGTTAAGGTCAAGCTTTTGTATCCAGCTGCCCCTCAGTGGAGGTTCATCCACTAGAGACTAGTCAGACCATCTAAAGTTACTTCCTTAAAGACCCAGCAGTTATTAAGAGGTCCTCAGCTACGTTTTGGGCCTGCTACCCATTTCCTGAGTTCCATGATGGACTTTTGTCTAATTGAGTCTCAATGGGTCTTGTGCATATTCACCATTGCTGGAAGTTCATAAGAGCAAGCTCCTGGAGGATTGGAAGACTCTATTTTCTTATGCATTAGTATTCTCTCTACCCTTTGTTCCGCTATATTCCGTGAGTGTTGGTGTAGAAGTTCTACTGTAAACGTGTCACTTAGGGCTGGGTGTCTCTCAGACACATATTATCTGTGGGTGAGCAATTGTGAAACTTTGTAATAGCCTCCATCTCTATTAAAAAAAGAAATTTCTTCGATGAGTGGTGTACAGCATACTTGTCTGTAAGCATAATGATCCATATTTAACATACAATAAGAAATTATATTTGACTAGAGATAAAACAAAGATAAGGTTTTTCTGTAGGTACTATGACCTCCCCAGCTATGTGTAATTGGCTGTTTATAGAGCTGCCTATGTGTTCCCTCCCAGTGACAGGGCTTTAAGTCCTATTAGAGAGCTGTTCATTCCTGCCAAGATAACAAGACCACTACTGCACAGCTCCCTCTAGTTTGTTGGGTAGGTCATTGTTATGGTTATTAGGCTTTAGGTATGGGATGAAACACTGATTCTCTCCCTCAGCAGCTTGCATAGTATCCTCTAGAACTCTGAGGGCTAGTCTTTAGGGAGGAGGCTTTCAGGTCAGATCCAGTTCCAATGTTTAAGCCCTATGTCTGAAGTATGTCCTGTCTTCAGCAATAGGGTCTTCCCTTCAAGTTCTGGGAGGCAATCAAGGGCTGTCCCAAAAACCTGTGATTTTGGGGGAGTCTGTTGGACTACCCTGACCCACAACTCAATGGGAGATTTGTTTATCTAGCACCGGAGACATAAACATACGAGGGAAAACTGAAAACCAGCTTTCTCTTCAGAGGTCCAAAAACCATAAACAAAAATGAGGAAATTATGCTAACATTTGTAAAAGGTTTATAATTAGAAAGCACTAACTGTATTTGTCACATTAATCAAATAAAGGGGAAAAATTATATGACCATCTCAAAAGATATAAACATCTATGAGATACAATAAAATGTTTTGATGCATTTGTGCTGTAATTATTAAGATTTTCTTGGTGCTGGAGGGATGGTTCAGCACCAAGCACACTGGCTGCTCTTGCAGAGGACCTGGGTTAGATACCCAGCACCCAAAAGTCGGTAACAAGACTAACAACCCTCTGTAACTCCAACTCCAGTGGAATCCCACTCCCTCTTCTGGCCTCAGTGGGCATTGCATAACACGCATGCACTTACACACTTGCAGGCAATACACTCATATAAAATAAATAAATAAATAAATAAATAATAAATAAATAAATAAAAATTTGGGGGGTATTTTTGAGACAGCGTCTCCATTTTAGTCCCCTGGAGCTCACTCTGTAGACCAGGCTGACCTTGAACTCACAGACATCTGCCTGCCTCTGCCTCCCAAGTGCTAGGTGCCCCACCATACCAGCTATACATATTTTTTTTAAATAAAGACATCCTTAACTAAAACAAAACACTCTAACAAACAAAACAGTCTAACAAACAAAAACAAACAAAGCCAGACATAGTGGGACACACCATTAATCCCAGCAGTCCAGAGGCAGAGGTAAGCAGATCTCTGTGAGATCTAGGCCAGGCTGATCTATATAGCTCAAGTTATAGGCTAGCTGGGGATACAGGGAGAGCCTGTCTTCAAAAATAAAGTAAAAAGGTGTTTCTTCATCTGACACATGGCCTTTCCTTGAAACTTTTTTCAAACAACTCATCAAATAATAAAATGCTTAAAGGTTCCTTTGTGGAATAAGATGGACAGTGGTTTTAAAAAGTGAAGCAATTCTGATATGTGTCAGTAGAGAAGTCCAGCTTTTAAAGAGATAAGAGTTATTACAAGGTGAGCCAGGTGGTGCTGACAGTGTTCTACTTTTTAATCCAAGAAATAACAGAACAATTATTTGCTTTGATTAATCCATTAGTTAAATATTTCTTTTTAAATTTTTTTAATTGATTTTATTTCTGTATGTGTATGAATGTACTGTCTGCATGCAAGTCTGTGCACCCGTGTCTTGCAATGCCGCGGAGGTCGGAAGAGGGTTTCAGGATTCCCCTGGAACTGGAGTTCTCCTGGAATTGGAGTCTCAGACGGTTCTCAGGCGCCATGTGGGTGCTGGGGATCGAACCCGGGTCCTCCGCAAGAGCAGTCGACGCTCTCAACTGCTAGGCCATCTCTCCAGCCCAAGTTAAATATTTTGACTCTCTATATGCACAATATATTTCAGAACTGAAATGACTAAAAGAAGCCAGAATTTTTCAAATTTGCCAGGAAAGTAATGCTGAGAATTACTGAGTGTGGCAAAGGTCAAAATGAGACAACAGAGGCGTTTGTAAGGTCGTAAGCCCACCTAAGTTGGCGATTTTCCAGGAAACCAACTGAAGTAGAAGTTCCAAGAAAGTTGCTGCAATCAGGAGCCTCAGTTTTTCTTGAGATACTTCTACTGATACCAGCCACAGACCCACCTACGCCCTAGTCCCTAATCTCCTCGTCCCCACCTCCTCGTAAACTCACTTCCTTGTGTGCCTGGGTACAAAACTGCCATTCCGGGGACATTCTAAGGCTGGTCATCCTAATCCCGACACAGGCAGGCCAGCCTGAAATAAACCCGACTTCTTTTTCATCAGAGTCCTGATATTTTTCTCCTCTCTGCACTGAGTGTCCCCTCAAAATGAAACTAACAGCATTCACCTAGGAAGATTCAAGAGCCAAAGCACAAACAAGTTAATTTAAACCGAATCTCAGTTATCAATATAAATATTATTTTAAATATCATAATGAACAAAGTATCAAAAGGATCAGTAACAAATAGCGGCTATGAAGCCAGGATGAATGTGAACCACACACTATTTTGGTTGCTTTTACATGTATTCGTGATTTTCATTCCATAAGGATGCTAAGAAGTACTTTCTGAAATTATGGTCTTTGTATATGAATAAAGAGCCTAGGAAACAATGGAAGGTAACAATTACCCCAAGCTCACACAGCCATTCCATTAAACTCCAGTTCACTGACTTTGGACAGTGTTCCTAAAAGAGTACTCTACCTGAATTGTGATCTAGCCAAGGCAAGTCAGGCTGTATTAGATTAGTGGTATCTGATTTCTTCATTCTTTCCTCTGAAGGTGTATTTTCTTTTTTTAAATATTTATTTGTTTATTTATTTAATTTATGTGTATGAATATACTGTCTGCATGTAGGTTTGTGCACCCGTGTTGTGCAATGCCGCGGAGGTCAGAAGAGGGTGTCGGATTCCCCTGGAACTGGAGTTCTCCTGGAATTGGAGTTACAGAGGGTTCTCAGCCGCCATGTGGGTGCTGGAGATCGAACCTGGGTCCTCTGCAAGAGCAGTCGGCGCTCTTAACCACTAGGCCATCTCTCCAGCCCCTGAAGGTGTATTTTCTGCATCATATTTCTGTTAAAATTATTTGTAAAGGGATGCGGTACTTATTATTAGGCCAAAGCTATAATGACTTGAACAAACAGACTGACTTTTAAATTAAGTTTTTTTTTTTTAAATTAGTTTTTATTGATGCTTTGTGCATTTCATACATTTTTTCCAATTCAGTTCAGGCTTATTTCCCTTTCCCTCCCCCCCCACCCCCACCCCATCCCAGATCATGCATTCTGCCATAACTGTCCTGCATCTTTCTCTCAGTTTTTTTTTTTTTTTTCATTTTTAGCTATAAGTGATAATCCATGAGTACAAGCATCCTTCATGCAAAACCTATCTGCAGGCTGTTGTGCCCAAACACCTACAGCCCCACCATCCAGTGGGGGGTGACAGGTTGTTTGTTCAATCAAGTTGATCAAATGAGTGTCCAGACTACATTGCTGTAGTTTCACCATTCACCCCAATCGCAGCCCTTACATTCTACCACGCCCCCTCTTCCGCAGGTTGTTCCCTAGGCTTAGAAAAGGGGCACAGGTGGATGAGAGGTAAAACAGTCCACTCTCTCTGGAGCTGTTGACTTGGACTCTGGTCAATTCTGGCTGTTTCCTTTCATGGGCTGACAGTTTGTCCAGGAATAACCTTTCGATCCTACTAATGAAGAACAAGCAATTAGATATATAGGTATTTAAGCAGCACTAATAGTTATGGTAGGTTACTTTAGCATAGACACATGTTTGGATATGTTAATCCATGAATTACAATTTTCCCCCCTGTTAAATATGACAGGGTCTTACTGTGGCTTATAACATCTCCTAACCTGTAGAGGATGTAAGCTTGTGGCATCAGCCATGGGTTATTTCTCCAAGGGGAGAGCCAATAGCCAATTAGATTTGGGATATACAGGCACATGGCTGCCTCTGCTGCACAGTATTTCCAGGCAGGTGAGGTGTAGCTGGTGCTGACAGTGGAGTCTTGCTTGACTCAGGGAGACCCATATTTGCTTTATTGGTTTAGTGGCCTTTGGTAACACTCTCTGGCATTCCAGAGGCCATCTGTACACTTGCATGTGTGGTCTCAATACATCCCTCCCATGTTAACGTCAGGTCTTCGGCAGCAGGGTCTTATTGCCTCTCCTCCTGTAGGTATCCCAACTTAGAGGCAAGGAGCCCCCAAATTAAGTTTTTAAGAGAGAGCCTGAACTGACATTAGATCTCCTAGCCGCACAGTAGGACCTTCTGACTCCCAGAACTGTGCTGATGGATCTCCCTTGCCCATCAACCTATGAAGATGCAGCTGTCTGTGTTCTCACCCTGTGCTCTTGGAACTGTCTCTAGGCCCCTGTTTCTCCCACTTAGTCCCCAACAGGGCAAAGCCATAGTTTATGTAAATAGTTTCTCCAGCTTCTTTGTGGAAGTACAAGGTCAAGTTCACTTCCACCCTTAATCTCCACAGATCTTCAGGTCTTTTCTTCCTTAGTTCACATTGACTCCTCCCAGATCCCAGGTCCTTTCTCAACCTCCACTGTTCAACGTGGGTGGGTTCACTGCTAGCAGTGCTTTGGTATGGTAACTCTTAAAATACCCACATTAGTTTATTATCTCCTTGGGTGGAGCACCGAACTAAAGTTTCTCAGCAGATACTCTGTCTTCAGAGCCAAGAGCATTTGGTTTTTACTGTAGTTAACTAAAGTTATTGGTCCAGATTATGTCCTTAATAAAAGTCATTCCCACAAAGAGAAGATTACATGAAGGGTATTAGAGAATTCTATACAGCCTCTCTTCTTATGTCTGACTATTATGGCATGGGATATGCCCAGTAGCCACAAAAATCCTGAGTTCTGTTAGGTGAATTGTTACCAGAATCACCTCTGCTGCTCACCTCTCTACCAAAGATACAGGTAACAGAAATCAGTGGGAGGAAAAGGTTTGTTCAGACCAACCTTAAAGAGCCCAGAGGAGATTCCCCATCTCAAATCCTATCCAGTGGTTTCAGGACATGAAGAGCTTTTGCATGGGAGAAAAAATAGAATACCCAACAGCCAAGGGCAGGAAGCTCTTATGATGGGTCCAATTCATGAAAAGGGCACCTTCTTTCCTGTTTTATCTGGTAGAAACATGGAAAGGAACTGCAGTCTCCTGCAGCTGGTTAACTAAAACCTAGGGGATGAGCTCATCAGCAGTGAGGCTGATGGAGTCAGAGACAAAGAAAGGAAAGAGGCGTGAGACACTCTTTTAGACGTCCCCCTCCTACCAAGTGACTCTTCCTCTCAGATAGCAAGGACTGGCTCAGTAATGCTAATACTTGATAAACACATTTGAGCAAGATGTACAGATTCATAGTTATTAATCTGGAACTGAAACTGTAAAGGGCAGTTGAGACCAGGAAGTCACCTTGCTTCAGACAGGCACATTAATAAGTAGAGGATCAGGTGGGCTCAGTGGAGTCACCCCTGAAAGGCTGAGCATAGGTAACAGGATTTTTTTTTACAATATTTATAAACAATTTGTGTGATTTCTGACCCTCCCTCCCAGGCCCTGGCATTGGTTGACACAGGAGTCACAGGGCTTCTCTTAGTTTATGTGATTGTGGACCAGGCACAGGCGTCTATATGACCAGGGGCCATGCACAGAGCTCTGTGTAAGAAGGAACATACACAGGGGGTTCCATCCTATGGGAAGGGATGCATGAGCTGGGATTCCAAGCAGGGAAGTATATTTTAAGCATATACCTCTTTTCTAAAGCAAACAAAAGGACTAGTTGTCTTGGGTAAACTAGAAGCTATTTTTTCCTCTTTCCCTCTCTTGCTGTTGCAACCTGTTCTTTTATTAAAAATTAATTTCAATTTTCTTTCTCAATACTACAGTGCTTGTTAATGTGTGTGTGCATATATATATATATATATATATATATATGAAAAGTAGATATTATTCTTTTCTTTCAAACTCTGTAAAACTTGAAACTTGGTTTATGACGAGGAATACTAATCTTTTAACCCCACCATACCCTACACCCATGTAAGACTTTTCTTTAAAGTCAGGGCCCTGATACATTCCTGAGCCTGATGGCATGGGGTAGTGCTGCTCTTCTCCCTTCATGCCAACTCTTTAAACTAGTCAATTGAGAAAGACTGTGAGTTCTGACCTAGACAATAGGGATGGACACAGCTCTCTTGCATTAAGGATAAAAGCCCCCTCAAGCTTCTGGGTGCCATGTGTACCTGTGGGACCTGACTGATCACACAAATCACCTTTTCACAGAAGTGAAATCTGCCTGCCTGATTTTGCTTTGTCCTTTTGTTCTTTGTGTGGTATTAATGGGGTCCTTGGACCTCAAATTTTATTTCTAACAGATGTGAGAGTTGTTAGGGAGGGCCTGGGCTTGGAGATCTAAAGATGGCACCTACCACCCTTATCTTCTGGTCAAAAGCCTACCTCATCTCAGGCAGCTGATGCAACTTCCCTTCCTGATGAGAGCACAGCCTAAGACCATATATGGTTATATTCCAGCTTCGTGATGAACACTAAAGACCCACTTTGTCCCCTCCCACTGCACCAGTTTTGCCCTTACAAGTACATGCTTTGTCTCACCATCATTACCTCATCTTCATCTCCCCAGAACTTATAAAAGCCCTCATCCCCAGCCTGAGCACTCAACTCCCCTGGCCTCCCTCTCTGAGACCAGTGGACCAACCCAGGAGTGTGTCCTAATAAACCTCCTTTTATACTTTGTTAATCTGGTTTGATCTGGCCTGTTTTGCATTGGGAAAAAGCCTTTCAAGAGTAAATATATGTGAACATATGTGTCAAGGTCAGATGACAAGCTTAAGTACAATTTCTCAAATGTGGTCCTTTATTTTGAGACAGGGTCCATCACTGGCCTGGAATCTGAATATTAGGCTATGCTGGTTGACCAGCTATATCTAGGAATCTGTCTGTTCCCGCCCCGCCCCCCCCCAGAACTGGAATTATAAGTGCAGACTACCACACAACGTTTGTTTCTTTGTTTAATATGTGTTCTGGTGATCTAACTCAGATCCTCCTGGATGAAAGGCAAACATTTTTCAGACTGAGCTATCTTCTAGCCTCTGTGCTTTATTTTAATGGCAGCTTCGTAAACTATGAAAAATTTGACATTTGGTCTAAGGATGCAGGTCTTAGGGTAGAAGGACAGAGGAGGAAGTCTCAGATGTATCATTTGAAATACTACCTTTTTCCCAAACAATATCATTAATCTGTTATTGCTAGACAAATTAAGTTCAGTCTCTACTGAAGAAGAGCAAGTCACAGAAGCAGCTTAATATAACACATGAAGATGCTTAAATTTCAAATCTGGTCCCCCAAATTAATGGTTCTTAATTTCCCTACGGTGCAATGGTATATTTGAAGAATAGTAAATAATAAATAGGAGCAAAAATTAGACAGCTAAATAATTCCACTGACTATGGATGAAAGATAGGCATTTTGAGGGAAAAGGTTTGAAGGCAGAAGGGAAATAGAATTTGTGAAAGGGCAGATTCCAATAAACAGTTATTTATAGATACACAAAAGTGAGTTCTATTGTATGTCAATTCTTCTTAAACTATTAAATGTACATTTTTTTTTCAAACAGCACAAACTTTTTGAAAAATAAGTCTCCCTATAGGCTGCCAGTATATCTCACTAGAACATGAAAAATCCCATCAAAGAATCACTTTTAAAACTCTTTCCTAAACAGCTACTTTGATGGCTTTACAGGAGTATAACTCAGTCTATTTCCAGACTCTTAAAAATTGTCTATATCTTTGGTGCCTTCTTGCTTTCTGTTTTTTATCAAACTCTGGCATAAAATATCACTGAAAAAATGAACTCTATTTTAGGAATGGTGTATACATGACGATGGTGGAAATAGAATTGAGGAAGCAAAACTCAGAAGCTGAAATGGAACTCTAAAGACTCTTCAAAGAGAGCTATGGCAGAGATAAAACTCTAGGTTTCCGGCACAGCAGGGAAAATTAGAATTAAATGTTCTTAAGTGGCATTGCCAGGAAGTCACAGCTTTCTATTCTAAGCTCACATTAGCAATCTATGAAGCAAGTTTCTCTGAGGTTCATTTTTAAATTTTAGAATGAAAATTAATAGACCAAGTATCTGGTCCGTAGCTACAGTATCATCTTTGAGGGACTCAGTTGAGTCCCACTGTCATTTCTTTCAACTCTTCCTCATTATTTTTTGTAACAAAAGGATTTATTTCTGACTGTTTCCATGCAACCGTCTTTGACTATTAGAATCAGAGATAGATCTGTCAGAGCTGTCAATATCTTCGCGTGTTTGGGGATTCCAGCCTTTCATCTGAACCTAGAAATGTAGAGCTCTTGTGTTTTGCTGTTTTGTTTTTTTCATGAGTAGGAATGCAAACGAAACTGAGCTGAGAACGGCAGCTCCAGCTCTTCTGACAGAAAAAGAGAATGCCAACAGGGCCGCATTTGAAGAGGAAAATGTTTAGGGCATTAGAGGTTTTGTGACTCTGGCAATATGTTTCTCTTTTCTGAATTGTTACTCATTACTGTCAATCATCATCTTTTCCTAGAACACTGTGTCTTGTAGCTTAAATTGCCAAGTGAAAATGTACCAAAAAAAAGTCCTTTTAGTCCAATTCTTTGAGTTTACTTTAATTTGTTTTCTACTGATTTTTGTCTTTGTTGTTGTTTCTACAGTAAGGATGTAAGCGAATATTAGAAGCAGAAGCCTCCCATCTAGTGACAGTTCAAGGAATGAATACTCAAATTCTCCAAGGTGACAAGGTAATTCATCCTGTCTGCTGGCGGACAGCAAAGAGCTATGTGTGAACACTGGGCCTACATCTAGATTCCACAAGAAACCCTTCATCTCAAGCAACAAATAGGCAGACACTAAATTCTCTATCCTAGCTTCATAGATATGCCTCTCCTTTAACAACCAGTAATGGATTCCTGAAGAGGTACTGAACTAGCTCTGGGCATCAAATATTTACTGAGCTACAGCTGGGCATGGAGTGATGAACACGGTACAGCTTCAAAGATGTCATAGTTCATGACAGACTCTAGACTAACACTAGCGAAACAGAGCGAGGGGCTCAGTGCCCTCACCCTTCATTTGTATTGGAAGGCAGGAAGGCAGGAAACATTAATTAAACCATGATGTTCCAGAGTCACTCCCTGGGAGACAACTAGAAATTTCCTGCTTGGCTTTTCTATCATTCTATTTTGAAGGCTCTTTCAGCTTGGAACCCTCCCAACAGTAGAGTTTATGAATAGATTGGTTTACGAGAATATGTGCCCAGCTGCATGCCATTAATCCTTGCACTAGGTAGACAGAGACAGGTAGATCTCTGTGAGTTCCCCGCCAGTTGGGGCTACAGGGAGACCCTGTCTCAAAAAGGACCAAGAAAAAAGAAAAAGATATGTAGCTTCCCTGACCTCTATAAACTAATGAACAAAGATTAAGTTAGATAATTTTGTTGCGCAACCAAAATAAACACCAAACTCCATCCATGCTTATGGGCCCCTCATTAATTAATAGTATACACCTTTCCAATATCCTTTCATCTCTCCAGGTAATACTGTTGTCCAAAGAGCCTCATTTCTGTTGTGAAATACGCAGAGCATGTTCTTACATCAAGATGTTGGGATGCTAGTTTGGTTTGAAATCCCTTTCCTAGATGATTGCATGGCTACCTTTTCCTCATTCAGGCATGAGTTCCTAACCCAACATGCTGTCATCTCCTTGCTGCCTCTCCTCACTTCTCTTTCTAGTTCATCTCCAAGACTGTCTTGTTTGACTGTTTTAGCACTTGTCTGTGTGGTTTTTGTGGGGGTTTTTTGTTTGTTTTTGTTTGTTTGTGTGTGTGTGTGTGTGTGTGTGTGTGTGTGTGTGTGAAGGCCTTACAATCTGGGCATTTCAACTCTTTTGTTTCTCTATTCCTGTGACAAAGAATTGCCTGATATTAAAGTAGGGTCTTGAAATTTTATTTGGTGATGATTCAGTGATTCATTTGAAGAATTTTCAGGATTACTGTTTGGAAAATGGACAGTGGAGTTTCCAGGGGTGACATCAATGGCAGAAACAGAACATGTACATTAATGATATGAAGGTAATTTGTTCAGACTAAAACTACTCTTCATAACAGAATTGCACAATTCAGTATTATTTGCTCGATAAACAGAAGAAGCCAGAATTTAAGAGGTGAGAAGTGTTTGTGAAAAAGTGAGCTCTTAGTTAAATCTTAAGGTTAAGAGAGATATAGCTAGATTATAGAAGAATCCAGAAAGTTGTTCAAAAGTTTACTCTGATCAAAGCTCAGAGAGGTTCGAAATCAAGAAAGAAATAATTTAAAGTCTTCACAAGTGTGCACACAGTGCCATGACCTAATTTTTTGTATTATAAATAAATCAGAGAGTTGAAGTAAACAGTTGATGAAGAAATCCAGGGAGGAATGATAGTTGTTATGGTGACAGTGTGGTAGGAGGCTGTGNTGTGTGTGTGTGTGTGTGTGTGTGTGTGTGTGTGTGTGAAGGCCTTACAATCTGGGCATTTCAACTCTTTTGTTTCTCTATTCCTGTGACAAAGAATTGCCTGATATTAAAGTAGGGTCTTGAAATTTTATTTGGTGATGATTCAGTGATTCATTTGAAGAATTTTCAGGATTACTGTTTGGAAAATGGACAGTGGAGTTTCCAGGGGTGACATCAATGGCAGAAACAGAACATGTACATTAATGATATGAAGGTAATTTGTTCAGACTAAAACTACTCTTCATAACAGAATTGCACAATTCAGTATTATTTGCTCGATAAACAGAAGAAGCCAGAATTTAAGAGGTGAGAAGTGTTTGTGAAAAAGTGAGCTCTTAGTTAAATCTTAAGGTTAAGAGAGATATAGCTAGATTATAGAAGAATCCAGAAAGTTGTTCAAAAGTTTACTCTGATCAAAGCTCAGAGAGGTTCGAAATCAAGAAAGAAATAATTTAAAGTCTTCACAAGTGTGCACACAGTGCCATGACCTAATTTTTTGTATTATAAATAAATCAGAGAGTTGAAGTAAACAGTTGATGAAGAAATCCAGGGAGGAATGATAGTTGTTATGGTGACAGTGTGGTAGGAGGCTGAGGGGCACAACTGGTCAAGGAAGATCACTGTGGATAGTCCCTTTCTAAATTTCTTTTTAAACCTAAATTTCTTTTTTATTAATTTTTTTTATTTATTTCTTTATGTGTATGAATGTACTGGCATGCAAGTCTGCCGCAGAGGTCAGAAGAGGGTCTCGGATTCCCCTGGAACTGGAGTTCTCCTGGAATTGGAGTTTCAGAGCACTCTCGGCCACCATGTGGGTGCTGGGGACCGCACCCGGGTCCTCTTAAGAGCGGATGGCGCTCTTAACTGCTAGGCCATCTCTCCAGCCCCTAAACCTAAATTTCTTTATCGAGCTCTTAGATACATGACCATTCCAGTCACAGAGCTTACAGATTTTGTAGAACAAAGTTTTAGGAGACAAGATGATGTTCCTGTTAAACATAAATTGTCAGAAGAACAGCTAAGAGAATGGATCCAGGAGTTGTTGGATAGAGCCTTGTCTAGGAGAAGTCTATGGGTTCTCAGTGTGTGGGCGAAAATAAGCCCTAGAATGAATAAGAAAGGTGGCAAAATGTGGGCATGAATAGAAACAGTCCTTTAAAGAATTTTCACCATGGGTAAGAAAAGAACGAATGTTTGGAGAATTATTGAAAATTTCTGAAAACAGAAATCAGCAGTATTTAAATGTTGATAGAAAACATCAAAGGAAAGGAAAGAAGATACAATTAAAAGAGGACATAAAAAAGTGGTAAAGAAGCCTGGAAAGATGGCTCAGAAGTTAAGAGCATTGTTGCTCTTGCAGGGGAACCAGATTCATTTCCCAGCCCCCTCACGGTGACTAACAACCATCTCTACCTTGCATTCCAGGAGTTCAAACATCATCTTCTGTTAACTATCAATACAGGTAATAGCATGGATAGTGTTCTGTAGTCTTTTATCATTTTTTATAGGCCTATGTTTTATAACTAAGCTATGTACTTATATATATATTATATGCAGAGAAAACATTCAAACACATAAAAGAAAAATAAATATATCTGTCCTAGTTTGTTTTCTATTGCTGTGATGAAACACTTCCCAAAACCAGCTTGAGGAGTTCAGGGCTTATTTGACTTACAGGTCCCAATCACAGTCCATTAATGAGGGAAGTCATGACAGAAGCTAAAACAGAGCTGGAACATGGAGGGAGGAGATGAAACAGAGACCATGGAGGATGTTGCTTACTGGCTTGCACTCCTGGCCTGTGCTTAGCCTGCTTTCTTCTACAACTCAGGAATATAATCACCTGCTTAGGAGTGGCACTGCCCACAGTGGCCTGTGCCCTTCCACATCACTCAATATTCAAGAAAAACACTCCACAAACATGGCCACTGGCCAATCCAATCGAGAAAATTCCTCAACTGTGGATTCCTCTCCCCAGGTGAGCCAAGTTGGCATTTGAAGCTGTCCAGGACACTGTCTTAGGAAAATAATGGTGTAAAATTCTTGAAGTGGTGGGGAATTACTGCTTATGTCAGAGGCCCAAAAATTTTATGAAGCAAGAAATTTTGCAAGAGAATTATTAAAGGAAGATTATATACACCAAGGAAAATTATAGATGTGTAGAATAACAGCTACAAATAAATAAGATAGCACAGGAAGAGTGACAGACGTCGTGGCTGATATGAATTTTTCAAGGTACCAATCTACATAACTGTGGTTTCTTTTATTTATAATGTAGAAGTGCTCAAACACAGAAATAAAAGTAGTAGTTACTGGTAAAGATTTTGAGTTTTGAATCAAGGAGTTCAGCTGAGTGGTAGAGTTTCTGCTTAGATAGGATCAAAATTCAATCTTCAGCTCACATACCAAAAAATAGATCTGGGATTTCGGTGCACATCCAAGTGAGGTACTGAGGGAATTAAATCAATTAGAAATTTTGATCATGAAATCTAGTATGAACAGCAAATAAAGACAGAAAAAAAAAGTAGAAGTTCAGACAGCTGAATATTCTGGCTCATTTTGCCTCTGGTTTTCTTTTTAACTCAGGACAATGAGATTTCATCTGCAACACTTAGTAGAATTTGTCCAGGAGGACACACTCATAATTGCTTTCTTGCCTCGTACCAATGAATACAGAATTGGACACAGTGCATACATTCTCTATTCTTTCTCTCTCTCTCTCTCTCTCTCTCTCTCTCTCTCTCTCTCTCTCTCTCTCTCCTTCTTCCTTCTTTCTCTTCCCCCTCTCTCCCCCTCCCTCTCCCCGATTAAAGAACAAACATTTGAATTTTTCCTCTTTTGACAGACTCCTCAGCCTTGTTTCTTCAGGTGTACCTGATATCTCCCTCCCCCAGATGCTCTCACTTTCTCCCTGTCTCCTCTTTTTGAATGACTTAGAATGTTACAAAGCCAAAGCCCACAAGCTCCTATGGAATTTGAGTTTCCAGAGATGGTACATATTTGTGTTCAGTGACCAGGTGAAAGAAAACTGAGTATGAACAACATTACTGCAACAGGAATCAACTGAAGACTCCCCCCCCACACACATGCAAACACTCCTGCCATCTTTGATGGCATACTAATATTCTGAAGTATTATTTTCAGGCTCTTTTGTGGATAATTGGAAATAACTATATTTGAGAATGAGAACAAGAAGGAAAAGCATCTTTTTCAAACTTTCAGTGTCACCACGAAGAGCTGACATAATAGATAAGTGAGAGAAATTATTTTATGAGAGTAGAAACACACTTGAAAGTGGAAGAGTTGTACTAAAATTATTTGTATTTTCTCATTAATATTGACAAGCAATTTTCATTTTGCAAAGACTTCCTTTTCTTAAATACTAGCTTCTTCAAAAGATATCACCTCAGAACATCTGTTCTCATAATGGGTCTTCCAGTGTTCTTGAAATGAAATGTCAATTAGCAGATAAAATTTAATATTTTGTGATGCTTTCTAACTTGGGATTTGTTCGCTGTTTCTCCATTTTTAGGTGATGTTACTATTTTCTGTTTGGAAATGTTTGTTTCCCCATGGTTATTGAATTACTGGTCAGATATAGAGCACATGTTTTGCATTACAGAAATATAAAGTTTGTTAAATCTGACAGCAATCTCCCTTACATTTTTATGTCAATGCAACTGAAAGTGAATCAAAAATCTGGAAGTCAATAGTAGTGTTTATTTTAGAAGTTAGTCCATAGAAATCTGATTGTTTGGGATTGCAGGTTTTCAATATATTGTAATAGTTGGGGAAATGTCTTTTGTTTTGTTGATGAAACAGAAATGATACAAATAAGTTTAGACTATTCAGTGTCAAAACACATTTTGGGAAACAGTTTATTCAATGTATAATTTGAGGTACTTGGTTTTGCTAGTAATTAGAACCAACATTGGCTAAACTGAACTGAAAACAAATCTGCTTTATCTAGATCAGCCCCACCAATTTCTGGAAAATAAGCCAAGAAACAGACATGCTATAATATCAGGGATAAGGGCAGCTGTACAGACCTAGGCTCGGGCACTCTTTTTTTTTTTAATTTTATTTATTTTTGTATGTGTATAAGTGTACTGTCTGCATGTAGGTCTTTGCGCCTGTGTTGTGCAATGCCGCAGAGGTCAGAAAGGGGTGTCGGATTCCCTTGGAACTGGAGTTCTCCTGGAATTGGAGTTACAGACTGTTCTTAGTAGCCATGTGGGTGTTGGGGATCGAACCCGGGTCATCTTCAAGAGCAGTCCGTGCTCTTAACCGCTAGGTTATCTCTCCAGCCCTGGCACTCTTAAACTCTTAGTGGGTTAGAATGAATGTGTTGAAACCACTTTTGTGACTCTTGACACAAAACACTCTTGTGCCTCTTGAGGCAAGAGTTGAAGTTCTAGATCAGAGGTTCTAAGTTCTTTTTTATCAACTGTTTACCATGCTGGGAATGAACAGAATCCAGACTACACTTGAGGAAATAGAATAGTCCCTAAAATGATGTGGAGTTTTGCAGTTGAAAGCTGAGGGACAGCCATTCCCAACTCCAAACTGTCTCCCATGATCATGTATTATATGATTTGAAGAAAGGAGAAAAATCTCATAATCCAAAGCCCTTATAGGGTACCATATAAGGTATAAGGAGTTTGACTGACTATACCTTCCTGAATCATGATTTTTTTATTAAAGTAATTCATAAGAAGTATATTTCAGGCACAACAAATTACAGACTATTTCCTGACTTGCAGCTTTTATGAGGATGACTAATTTCTGGAGATTTTTCTAGTTTTATAGATATTTTTGTACCTAAAGCCCAGTCAGTAGGAGGGAACACATGTGTGGTACTGTAAACATAGCCAAATACACATGGCTGGAGAGGGTTCATGCTCTTCTGCAGTTGGAGGTAGAGACACAAACTGCATCCACTGGATTAAAGGGGAAAAGGGAAAAAGAACAAAAGGCAGCTGCCTGGGGCTATCTTTTAACCTTAGGGGCTAGTGGTTGATAACCTTTCTCAAGCTCACCAGTTAGCATCTATAACATCTGTACCAGGCAGTCCCCTGTTGATTCCACAGCTGGACCTCCCAGACTGCTTGATCAGCACTCCTCAGACTAATTCCGCTGGCACGGACTCACCACTGACATCAGTTATCATGCTGCTGGTTCCAATACTAGATTTCACAGGCTGGCACCAGATTGGGTCTCTGCAGCCAAGTTCCACTAGCACACACCACTCAAGCCTGAAGGGCTTAACTTACACACATGTCGAAATTAACAGACCAGAGACTCTCCTCTGGTGGCAAAGGAGAATTCATCTATTGTATACAACACCTCCCTTATATAAGCAGAGTGATATCATCTCTCTAGGGGCCTTCTCACAGACCCCCACCTCACACTCTGTAAATATCACAAGCTCTGTTATCACGAGTTTGTCTTACAGGGTTGGTTGGTACAAGCCAGTCTCACCTAGGGGCAGATTCAGGTATAAAATACAGGCAGGCAATTAAGAACAATGCAGCCGCAGGTGGCCTTCCTATACCTACAGGGGAGGTCACAGATCTTGGATAAAACCCCAAGGCTATCACATCCCTAGACAAATGTAATTGCTTATTATATGCTAAATATGGATCCTTACATTTTTCAGACAGTATTCCAGTTACTACTTATTAAAGAAGCTTCTTTTGCAACAGAGACTATTGCAGAGTTCCACAACTGGTCAAACATAGAAATTAAGTCTCTGTGAAATGCCCAAATCTACAATTAAACCTCTACACCTGGAACATAGTGGAACAAGGAATAGAGACAATACTAATGCATCTCTCAACTGTCATCAACAAAGCTTAGTTGTGCCACAGAGGGCAATGTACCCAGGTCACAGGGACCATTGCAGAAGAGGGGATGGAAATATTGTAAGAGCCTGGGGAGGAGGTATATGACCAACTATATGAAAATAGAGTCTTGCAGGTTCCTGGTACCTTGTCTGGATGAGGAAGAGCTGATATTATTTAAGGTAGTGACTAAATTGGCTGACTAGATCCCAGTGGATGAACTTGCATTGAGAGTGGTCAGGGGTCACTAACCTGACTTGATATCCCTGAACAAAAAGACACAATGCATGAAACCCATCATTTAAGAGGGCATTATAGGAGGGTGCTGATGGGCAAGAGGTATAAAGAGAACTAAAATGTTGTGTGTGAAATACACAAAGATCAATAAAAATATATTATGAAAAATTATGGAAAACCAGGCCTGGTAATCAAGGCTGCAGTTTCAGTTACTTGGAGGCTGAGGTAGAAAGATCACAAGTTCAAAGTGTACCTGTGCTAAAGAATAAGTTCTAGTCAATCATGGGCAATTTAGTTAGCCCATATCTCAAAATGAAAAATAGAAAGAAGGCTAGGTTGAAACTCAGTAGATAAATTGCCTAACATAGGCAAAGAGCTAGGATCAATTCCTAGAATAGACTGCAATATAAAATATAGAATAGAATAGAATAGAATAGAATAGAATAGAATAGAGTAGAGTAGAGTAGAGGAGGAGAGGAGAGGGTAGAGGAGAGGAGAGGAGAGGAGAGGAGAGGAGAGGAGAGGAGGGGAGGGGAGGGGAGGGGAGAGGACAGAGGAGAGGAGAGGAGAGGAGAGGAGAGGAGAGGAGAGGAGAGGAGAGGAGAGAATTGATCTTCTTCCAGGAGGATCTTTTAGAGGGAGTGGTGAGGTAAGCTTTAAGATAAGAATCAATTGGGCATGTATTCAAAACTATCAGTTTCTCAATGAAGAAGATCCAACATCATATATTGATATCACATAGTTCCCCCTCAATCTGGTAGGGGTGTCTGTGTGTGTGTGTGTGTGTGTGTGTGTGTGTGTGTGTGTGTGTTTTGTCTATTGTTCTAAGACAGTGTCTCAAACTTGATAATGTTTTTTTTAATTTTATTTTATTTTTATGTGTGTGAATGTACTGTCTGCATGTAGGTTTATGCACCCATGTCTTGCAATGCTGCAGAGGTCAGAAGAGGGTGTCAGATTCCCCTGGAACTGGAGTTAAAGACAGTTCTCAGGTGCCATGTGGGTGCTGGGGATCGAACCCGGGTCCTCTGCAAGAGCAGTTGGAGCTCTTAACTGCTAGGCCATCTCTCCAGCCTTGATAATGGATTTTTAAAAGAATTTTATTACTGTTCTTGAGGCTGGAAATGCCAAAGTCAAGAGGAAACTATAAGTGACTGCCTTCTTTTTGGAGGAGGGATTTGCAAAAGAAGCAGCACAGGGCATCACAAGATGCAATGAGGCATTCCTATAGAACAAGGATCATTTTATAGTGCCAGACAGGAGACATCCTTTTGAGTGGTTGGTGAGAGTGGTCCAAGAGACTCACAAAATAACAGAGGCTATTGCCAGAGCTCTTGGTTGTCTCCCAGAACTAGAAACAAGACTATACTATTGAAGACAGGACATACTTCAGATACAGGACTTGGATCAATGGAGCAGGAACTAATTTGTAAAACTTCTACCTGAAGTTTAGCACTCATACACTAGATGATAATATGCAAGCTGCTAAATGAGAAAATCAATCAATTGTCCAACCCAGCCTTAAAACCTAGTAACCATAACAATTGGCACAGCAAACTATCTCTATTGGTGTAGTAGTGGCATTGTTATCTAGGGTGTTATCTTCAAAAGCTCTCTAATTGGACTTAAAGCCCTCTTGATGAGAGTGAACTCATGGGTGGTACTGTAAATTCGGCCAAATACACATGGCTGTGAGGTCATAGATCCTAGGGGAAACACTATCTCTCCCATATCTCTAGACAAATGAAATTTCTTACCATATGCTAAATATGGATTGATAGATTTACAGACAACCATACTGTACATTATTCATCAAAGATGCTTCCTTTTGCAACAAATTGAGGTTACTGAAGAATCCCACAACTGGTCAGACACAGATAGGTGACACATCTATAGTTGAATTTCACCTAAGGCTCATAGAACATAGTGGAATGAGGGATAGAGAGGAAAGTAGTGCATCCCTTACACTCACCAGTGAAGCTTCATTGTACAACAGAGTGTGATGCACATAGAAAGCTTAATGGCCACGTTTTAAAGAGTAAAAGACTGCAGAATTTGTGTCCCTGGATATAACTCCTCACACAGCCATGGTTCAGAGACCATTTAGGAAGAGGGGTTGGAAAGATTATAAGAGCCAGGAGTAGTTTATGAACATCGGGAAGCAAAGGCTTTCAGGCCACTGGATGCTTGCACCTGTGAACTTGTGGCAATGGTGGTATTAAGCATAGGAACTATACCAACTCAATCAGACAAGGGCCAAGAGTGGTGCGAGAGAAATGGGTGGTGGGATGCTCCTGGACTGAAAACTATTGGAGACTGATTGCTACTCAGTGAGGGAGAGTAGGCCTTCCTTACAATCTCTAGATAGACTTACTAGATTCCAGTGGATGAATTTGCACTGAAGGGTACAAATGCTTGACTGGATAGGACTTAACATAGAAGGCAGAATAGAAGAGGTCCAGTGAGGAATTGGGGAGGCATCAGTGGGAAGAGGCTCTAAATTTGATTGAGAATTGCAGTATGAAATGTACAAAACTTAAAAGGAAGATACATGGACAAAAATGAAAGACATGGATTTTATCCTCACAAGCTTTAAATATACAATGCTGGCATGAAAATATTTTGTGCACCAAGACAGAGTCTACAATAAAGTAAATGCATATATAACTTTTTATTAGTGTTTATTTATTATACAGAATAAAAGATTTCATAAAAAATATATTCTCTAAAAAAAATCTATGTCCTAGTCACCAACTTCAAAGTTCCCACCAGAAAATGCAATTAATATATGACATAAAAATATGCAAGTGGTTTCACCATTAACCCCAATCGAAGCCCTTACATTCTACCATGCCCCCTCTTCCACAGATTGTTCCCTAGGCTTAGAAAAGGGGCACAGGTGGATGAGAAGCAAAACACTCTACTTTCTCTGGAGCTGATGTCTTGGTCTCTAGTCAGTTCTGGCTGTTTTCTTTCATGGGCTGCCAGCTTGTCCCAGCTTAACCTTTCCATCCTACTAATGAAAGCACATCCAATTAGATATTTAGGTATTTAAACAGTAATAATATATAGCCGTTCAATCCTACAATGAAGCACACCAATTAGATATTGGGTATTTAAACAAGTATTAATTGTTATGGTAGGTTTACTTTGGTATAGACACAGATGTTTGGATGGTATGGTTCAATTCATGATCTACATTTTCTTCCTGTCAAAGTATGGCAGGGTCTTCGTGTGGTTTATAACTATCTCCTAACCATTAGAGGAATGTAAGCTTGTGGCATCAGCCGTGGGTTTATTCCTCCAAGGAGAGAGCCAAATAGGGTTAATAGGTGAAACTTACACAATAATAGTCTGGACACTCATTTGATCAACTTGATTGAACATACAAGCCCCCCCTTTCAGGATGGTGGGACCCATGAGCTGTGTGGGTTTGGGCACAACTGCTTGCAAATTGGTTTTACATGAAGGATGCTTGTACTCACAAATTATCACCTATTGTTAAAAAAATGAAAACAAAACAAAACAAAAAAGCAGAGAAAGATGCAGAAAACTTACGGCAGAAAGCACGATCTGCGATGGGTAGGGGTGGGGTGGGGGGGAAGGGAAGAGGATATATGTCTGAACTGAATTGGAAAATGATGTATGAAATACACAAAGCATCAATAAAAATAAATAAAAAAAATAAAAAAATAAAAATATACAAGTGGAAATTAATTTTCCAATCACGAATTTAAGAAGAAAACACTAAAATAATATTTATAAGGATGTAAGGGGCTGGGACCGTAGCTTGGTGGGAGAGCACTTTAGCTTGAGCAGGGCCTTGAGTTCAATTCTAGGCATTGTTAAAAAGCAAATGTATCATTTGGCAATGTCATAGAATTTTCAACAAATAATGCTATCAACCACTTTACTATCATAGTACTCACATGAAATATTAGATAATGAATATCTCTGCCATATTGAATGTCTTGTAGCAGATTATCATAAAATGTTATCTAAACTATTTAAAATATAAAGTACATTAGGTGTTTTTCGGACTCTAATTTTTCTCTCAATCAACATTCATTTTGACATTTATCAAGCCTATTCAGTTAACCTACAAATCAATTATGTTAAATATATTCAGTTTTAAAGTGTACAGTAAAGAAAAGATTATTGGTTTATATCATATTTTCCAAGCAACAGCAGGAAGGTACTTGGGAAAAAAAGCTATTGCCAATTTAACTTTCTGCATGTAACAATTTTATTATCAATTTCATTAAGTCAGCTAAAAAAAAACCCTGTTTCTTCTTCCTATATTCACACATCAGTTGTATCACACTCACTTCTGGTCATCAACCTATATGACAGGTTTTTCTACACCAAGTAATTTTCTAACACTCAGTCAACACTAACTGGATGAGCTACAATTAAGCTTAACTCTGACTCTCTGATTAAAGATAGACTCAGCTCTTACAAGTTAAGGGTTCAGTCCCACAGACTGTCCCCATTTCATATGGTCAACATGAGTACTGGTTTCCAAGTAACACACAACCAACCACTGTTTATAATTCAGAACTTCTCACAACCTCTTTCTCAGGTTCAAATATTTGCTACTGCAACTCACCGAACTGGCAACATGTTTAGGTACTACTAATGCATCATACAAAACCTATGTCAAAGGATACAAATGAATGGGCAGATGAAGATATACACAGGCAGAGGTATGAAGGTCTTAAGCACAGAAGTTTATCTCACTACCATTGTACACACTATGCTCCCAGCCCATGAGTATCTGCTTATTCACCCACCTGAGTATCTCCAAACCATTTATTTCTTTTGTGTTTTAGGGGAGGCTTCATTATATGGCACAAGTAATTGCTTAATTTTCTTGTTGGTTAACCAAATGCCTAACAGAAGCAATTTACTAAGTAGGAGAGATTTATTCTGAATAGCAGTTCAAGGGGTGAGATGGTAAAAGCCTCAGTTCATGAGGGTTGGAACATGAAGCAGCTTCTTATTGGATGGTGCACACAGAGAAGCAGAGAAATTTTTTAGCAGGAAGTGGACAGATCTGGAAGTCTCAAAGCCATTTCCACAGAATCCCAACTCTTCCTTTTAGTCCTCATTTCCCAAGGTTCTACAACCTCTCAAAATAGTGCCAGTATCTTTGAATCAAATGACCAGAGGATAGTTTGTATTCAAACCCTAATGGCATGATTGAGTACATTACTTATGATAACCTCACCTTTAGCCCCTTTCCTCTTCTCAAATTTAAGGATTGCCCCAGCAAAAGTTGCAACTTGCTAATTCTTTGGGGAGCCAGGCTCCACACCAAATTTAGTAGCCAGGCTCCACACCATACTTAACAGTTTTCCAAAATCATTTCTTTTTTTTTTTTTTCACATAAATTTATTTATTTATTTATTTTTAACAAATCTAGACCCGTGTTCCCGCTCATTCCCCCAACCTGCCAGAGCTCATGCATTCTGCCAGACATGCTTTCCATCTCTTAGTCATTCTCAGTATTTTCCATGGGGAAGTTGACTGTTTTGAGCAGAAGTTCACTGTTTCAGTCAGTTCTTTGATGCAGTCTTTTCTATTGTTGTTGTTGTTTCCAAAATGCGTTATGCCCAACTGCTTTGGACAAAAGCTCAGGGGGCTCTATACAAGAAATACTTACAATTGGATAATTGGCACTAGCATCCACAGATGAGGGATACCATTCGTCGTTTGTTTTTCTGGGACTGTGTTACTTCACTCAGCATGATGTCCTCTAGCTCCAGCCATTTTCCTGCAAAGCTCGTGATGTCGTCTTTCTTTACTGCTGCATAGAACTCCATTGTGTAGATGTACCACATCTACACAAAATCATTTCTTAAAACAAACCAGTTTTGCTGGGCGTGGTGGCACACGCCTTTAATCCTAGCACTTGGGAGGCCGAGGCAGGCGGATCTTTGTGAGTTCAAGCCAGCATGGTCTACAGAGTGAGTTCCAGGACAGCTGGGACCACAGGGAGACCCTGTCTCAAAAAGACCAAAAAACAAAACAAAACAAAACAAAACAAAACAAAAAACAAGTTTTCTAGTTTTTTATAATGAACATATGCTGTTGATATGAGAAAGAAAACAATAGGTGACATTAAAAAAATAGATTAAATTTTATGATCTAACCCCTTAATGTTTTACTCATAACTTGATGTTTAATCATAGTACAATAGTATAGTAAAACAAAACTTTAAACTAAAATTTTAAAAATATCTATTTTCGTATCCTATTTGACTCCCTTATGACACACAAAAATTCATTCCACTTAGAAATAGTACCAATGATTGGTGCTTTAAAATCTTTTCCCCAAACAACAACCGGATTAGAATATCATGTTATGTGCTTTATGAATGTTAAAATGTACTAAAAATAAACATGTATCTGTTACTCTCCTAAATCAGAACAAGTCAACAAGCAAATACCAAGGATATTTTTAGGCATGCTGTTTAATTATTTCGTTAGATGGTTTAAAACAGAATATAGAATTTCTCAAGCTTGCTGGCCAGAGGGGATTCTTTATAAATTCATCTTGCCATTCTTTAAAATAAAGGCTTCTTCTCCAAATTAGAACTGTAGGATCATATCAATGCTTAAACAAGAATACCACATACGGGACTGGAAAGCTAGTTCAAAGTTTAATAGCACTGACTGCTCTCACAGAGGATATGGGTTTGGTTCCCAGCACCCACATTGCAGCTAAAAAATGACCAGTTTCAGAGCATTTGATTGCCTCTTCTGGCCTCCACGCGTACAACGTGCATGGATACATTCATATATGTGCATTCAAAACATTCATATACATGAAATAATAAATGGATAAATAAATAAATAAATGGAAAAAGTCACCACATATCCTTTGAAAAAGTCACCACATATCCTTTAAGGAGTAATATTTATCTCCAAAGTGTCAACTCTCTTTTGGAAAGTCTTCTGTATACTATAAAATAACAAACAATGGGCAAAACACATTCAGTAAATGAATAATATGCATTCATTATATATAATATGTAATATATGCATTCATTATATAATGAAATTTATATAATTTATTGAAAAGAATGATGGTCACTCTTATCTAATGATTACATATTTTATGTGTAATAAAGGAACTAATACCCAGCAAAAATGTCAATTATAACTGAAGGAGAAAGAAAAATCTTTCACAACATGAACAAGATGAAACAATACATGTTTAAGAAACCAACACTTAAGAAAATCCTCTAAGCAATCGATAGAATAGAGGAAAGGAGCAACTCTCCCTGTGATGGTTAATCCTGGGTGTCAATTTGACTGGACTAAGGATGAACACATAAGAGAAAAAGGATCTTTGGATTGGACTACCTCAAGCCAGATGGCCCACCCCAAACGTGGGCATTACTTTCTGCTGGCAGGCAGTATAAAAGGCCATGGCAGAGGAAGCTGGCCCGTTTAACGACCTGTGGCTTGCCTCTCTCTCACTGGTGAGTTTGTCTTGCTGCTGTGATCAACCCTTCGGATCCCAGCATATACTGAGACCGGCAGATCTCCTAGAATCCATCAGGCCTTCAGCACCAGATTGGGACTACTGAGACATCCAGCCTTGTGGACTGAGCAGTTCCCTGGATTCTCAGCCTCTCCAGTGCAGCATGGCTATTGTTGGAGTCCTTGAGCTCTGTCATGTAAGCAAATCAATAAATTTGTATATAGCTATATATTTGTTCTATTGATTCTGTTTCTTTAGAGAACCATGACTAATACACTCCATAAGAAATTAGAGAGAAATCAACAAAAGCATAACAGAGTAAATACAAACCTAGACGAAGAATGCAAACAAAAAATAAGGTGAAATGAACCAACACACATCTCTCAATAATAACCTTAAATACTAATGGTCTAAACACCCCAATCAAAAGACATAGACTGGGAGAATGGATTAAGAAACAGAATACTTCTATATGCTGTCTACAAGAAACCCATCTCACCCTTAAGGACAGACACCACTTCAGAGTGAAAGGATGGAAAAAAATTCCAAGTGAATGGTACCAGGAAACAAGCTTGAGTGGTTATTCTAATATCAGACAAAATAGATCTCAAAGTAAACTTAATCAGAAGAGATAGAAAGGGGCATTACATACTTGTCAAAGGAACAATTAACCATGAAGACTTCACAATCCTGAATGTTTATGCACCAAACTCTGGTGCACATAACTTTATAAATACTACAGGACCTCAAGACACAGATTAATCCTAGCATACTAATAGTGGGGGACTTCAACACCCCACTGAGACCCTTTGATATATCAACAGGACAAAATATAAACAGAGACATCAGAACTGAATAATACAATACACCAAATAGACCTCACAGACATCTACAGAATATTCCACCCAAACACCAGAGAATAAGATTTCTACTCAGCACCTCATGGAACATTCTCCAAAATCGACCACATGCTGAGGCACAAAAGAAATCTCAACAAATACAAAAGGATTGAAATTATTCCATGCATTCTATCAGACTACAGTGCAATAAAGTTCAATATGAACACCAGAATAAACCCAGCTAGCTACAAGAACACTTGGAGACTAAACAACACAATCCTGAATAATGAATGGGTCAGGGAAGAAATAAAGAGTGAAATAAAAGTATTCATGGAACTGAACGAAAAAGACAATACAACACAACAAAACTTGTGGGATACTTTAAAAGCAGTCTTGAGAGAGAAATTTATATCCCTAAGAGCCCACATCAAAAGCAAAACAAAACAAAACAAAACAACAACAACAACAAAAAAAACAGAAAGGGAACAAATAAACACTCTAACACTGCAGCTAAAAGCACTTGGGAAACAAAAACAAATGAACCCCAAACCCAACAGACAGGAAGAAATAACAAAAATCAGAGCAGAAATCAATGAAGTAGAAATAAAGAAAACAATATACATAGAATCAATGAATCCAAAAGTTGGCTTTTTGAAAGATAAATAAAATAGAGACCTCTAGCACAGTTAATAAAAAAAAAAGCAACTCCAAATCAATAGTATTCATGATGAAACATCACACCAGACAAAGAAAAGATCTGGACAATCAATCATATGGGAATACTTCAAAAACCTATACTCCACTAAATTTGAAAACCTAAGAGAAATGGATGAATATCTGAAATCATGGGAACCAACAAAGCTTAACCAAGAAGAGATTGACAGTTTAAACAGACCCATAATATTTGAGGAAATTGAAGGTGTAATAAAAAACCTAACCAAAAAAAAAGCCCTGGCCCAGATGGTTTCACAGCAGAATTCTATAAAACATTTAATGAGGTCCTACAACTCAAACTGTTCAGAAGGATACAAACAGAGGGAATTCTCCAAAATTCCTTTTTTGAAGCCAGCATCACTGTAATACCAAAACCAGCCAAAGATACAAGCAAAATGAAAGCTATAGACCCATCTCATTAATGAACATAGATGCAAAAATTCTCAACAAAATACTTGAAAATAGCATACAAACCCACATCAAAAAAGTCATCCATCATAATCAAGTTGGATTCAGACCAGAGATGCAGGGATGGTTCAACATACATAAATCAATAAATATCATAAAACCCATAAATGGACTGAAAGACAAAAAAACAAAGGATCACCTCAATTAATGCAGAAAAAGCCTTTGACAGGATCCAGCATCCTTTCATGTTTAAAGTCCTAGAGGGAATTGGACTGAAGGGAACATTCCTCAACATGATCAAAGCCATATATAGCAAACTCACTGCAAACATCATCCTAAATGGAGAAAAATTGGAGCAATTTCCCTTAAAGGTAGAAACCCAGCAAGGCTGCCCCTTATCGCCACTCCCCTTTAACACAGTGCTTGAAATGCTTGCTAGGGCAATAAGACAAGAGAAGGAAATTAAATGAGTATTAATCAGAAAAGAAGAAGTTAAGCTGTCCATTTTTGCAGATGATATGATAATTTACCTAAGGGATGCTAAAAACCACCAGAAAAATTCTAGAAACTATTAAGAGTTTCAGTAAAATGGTGGGATACAAAATTAACCTAGAAAAGTCAGTAGCCTTTCCTTACACCAAAAATAAACAAGTGGATAAGGAAAATAAGAAGAACTTCCCACTCACAATAGCCTCAAAAATAATAAAATACCTGGGAACAAACCTTGCCAAAGATACCAAAGATCTCTACAACAAAAATTTTAAATCCCTGAAAAAGGAGATTTGAAAATGATATCAAAAGATGGAAAGACCTCCCATGCTCATGGATTGGAAAAATTAATAGAGTAAAAATGTCCATTTTACCGAAATTGATACACAGATTCAATGCAATCCCAATCAAAATCCCCATGAGCTTCTTCATGAACTTGGGAAAAAAAATCCTTAAATTCATATTCGGGGTCAAAAGACCCTGAATAGATAAAGCAACCCTGAGTGAAAAATGCAATACAGGGGGGAATTGCTCTACAAGACTTCAAGATATATTACAGGGCCATAGTCATAAAGACAGCCTGCTACTTGCACAAAAACAGACCCATTGACCAGTGGAACAAAATTGAACATCCAAATGTGAGCTCATACAATTTCAGCCACTTCACAAAGGGGCAAAGAAACCTCAATGAAGGAAGGATAGCATCTTCAACAAATGGCGCTGGCAAAACTGGATCATCATTTATAGAAGAACAAAATTAAACCCCTACCTCTCATCCTGTACAAAAACAAACTCCAAGTGGATCGAAGGTCTCAATGTGAAACCTGAAATCCTGAAGGTGTAGAAGAAAAAGTTGGCAACAATCACAAGGCATAGGCTTAGTAAAAGACTTTCTAATTCAGAAAGCAGCTGCACAGGAAATAAGGTCAATAGTCAACAAATGGGACCTCATCAAACTCAAAAGTTTCTGTACAGCAAAAGAAACAAGGAAGTGAAGAGAAAAACCACAGAGTGGGAGGAAATCTTCATGAGTGATACATCTGACAGAGCATTAACTTCAAGAATATATAGACTAGCCAAAAAAAACAAAGAAGCAAGAAAACAAATGACCTACTCAAAAGATGGAATAAACTGATGAACAGAGATTTCGCCTGTAAGGAATTAAAGATGGCTGAGAAACATCTTAAAAAGTGTTCAACATCATTAATAATTAAGGAAATGCAAATTAAAACCACTCTCAGATATCATCTCACTCTGATACAACTGTCTAAGATCAAGAAAACAAAAGACACCAAATGCTGGAAAGGTTTGGGGAAAGGGGAACACTCATCCACTGCTGGTGGGAATGTAAACTTGTGCAACCTTTATGGAAAGCAATGTAGAGACTTTAAAAGACTCAAAATAAGCTTACCACTTGACCCAGTCATACCTCTCCTAGGTATATACCCACAGGCCTCATCCTACCACGTAGATACATGCACACCCATGTTTATTGCACCTCTCTTCACAGTACCAAAGAGCTGGAACCAACCCCAGTACACCTCAACTGATGAGTAGATAGAGAAAATGTGGTAAATCTACAGAATGGAGTACTATTCAGCTGTAAAGAAAGATGACATCATGAACTATGCAGGTAAATGGGTAGAACTCGAAGCCATTATGCTAAGTGAAGTAACACAGTCCCAGAAAAACAAATGGTGAATGGTATCTCTCATTTGTGGATGCTAACACCAAATCTCCAGTTGAAAGGCAAGCTGAACAACATTAATGTTATACTTCTGTTTATCTGAAAGCAACTATGTTGTTATAATGTAAATCTCTTAATGGGCTCTAGAATCAACCCACAACTTATTATCAGACTCTGTAATTACTGTATATGGGTGGAAAGTTTGTATTCATATTTTAGAGTAATGTAAAATTAAAGCAAGAAAGGGTGAATTCTTTAACACAAAAAATAGACTAAGAGAAAGATGCAGGACAGTAATGGCCGACTGCATGATCTGGGGTTTGTTGGGGCAAAGAGAAAGGGGAATATTCCTAAATTGAACTGAAAAATTATGTCTGAAATACAGAAAACATCAATAAAAGCATTATACCCAAGTGCCCCTCAAGTGATGAGTGGAAACAGAAAATGTGGTGCATCTACACAATGGAGTTCTCTGCATCAATAAAGAAAGATGACATCATGAAATTTGCAGATAAATGGATGGAAGTAGAAGATACTATATTAAGTAAAGTAACATAGTCCAAGAAAAGCAAAAGAAGAATGGTATCCCTCATGTGTGGATGCTAGCACCAAGTATCTAGTTGTAAGGCAATCTGAGCAATATTAATGTTATATTCCTCATGAACTGAAAATAACTGTGCTCTTATATTGTGAATCCCTAGACAGATTCTAGAATTAACCTACCATTTATTTTCAGACTTTGGATTTTTGGTATATGATGGTGGGTATATATGCATATTTTAGAGTAATATAAAATTAAAATGGAATAATGTGAATCAAGAAACATGATACAGAGATAACATACAGTTTGCTTTCAGAAGCCATAATTTTAGTATAGGTGCGATGTACAAATCTGGTGAAACTTAGCTTTTCTGGGTGCTTAACAACCACACTTAACGCAAATACCAATTTGGCAGAGGGACCTAAGGGATAACTTTGTTCCTTCCCCTCAGAGGTCAACTAGGTCCCAGGGGAATATGCATGTGGGCATCTCTTGAAATGTCCTGCGAATGTGAGTCACCAGTCTTCCTGTGTAAGAAGGTCTTGGAGACCCACTAATGGGACTTCAGCCAGTGTCCAGTCTATAAAGAGGAAAGTCTGTTCATGCTTCAAAAAGGGAAGCCTGGTCTAGCAAGTCCTGATTTTGTCCTCAAGTGGATGGGACTGGTAAATGAAAAGCCAAAAGGAGCCAGGGATTCCCCCCCCAAAATAAAGCCCAGTGACCCCTGAGGACCAGATCCTCAACTGACCTTGAGAAAACAAAAATCTTGGTTAATCTAGGCTAACTGTGTGGCCTTAAACATCCAAAAGGAACCTATGCAAGAAGAGAAGAGTGCTTTGGCTTCCAATACCTAATATAGCAACAAAATTGAAAAGCAGACAAGTCCATACTCCATAAACAAGGAGGAGGAAGGGGAACAACAACAACAAAAAAGTTATCTGAAGGAGGAAAGCAAAACCGTCTGCTATTTGTGATCTAAACCACAAAAGGGAAGCCCACATGCCAGGGACACGACGAAGGGACAACATGGGAAAGACACAGGATAATCCTGCACCAAGCTCTACCAAACCTGTAGGAGACAGCTACAATGGGAACCCCTTGGAGGAGAACCAAGGAACAGATCTTAGAGGAATAATTGCAGACCTATGCAGAGAAATTAAAGAACATAAAGAGGAATTCAGAGAACTAAAGAGAGAGAATGAAAAACTCAAAAAGGACCTAGAGGGATACAATGACAAACATCAGAAAGAACTAAAGGAACAGANCTTTAAGGAAAACATGACATCTTTTAGCCAAAAATAGAAGAAAAGAAAATCCTCCAAGTCAGATGATACGTGTGTAAATATGTATGTATGTATGCATGTATATATTTATGTATGTGTATATATATATATATGTATATATATTCAATACAAGTTGGAGACAACAACAACAACAAAAGAACTGGAAAAAAACAGAGAAGTTCTCCACAAAACCAAGCCTCTGCTTTGAAAAAAAAGACCCTCTGGAAAGACTCAGAAAAAATGCAAGACATGTATGGCAGAGTGAATGAACTCAGGTGGGGTGGGGGTGAAAGTGAAATGACTCTAAATTGGATTGAGAAATGATATATAATGTATGGAAAAACTTTAATAACAATAAAAAATAAATAAAGGCTTAAAAAAGGAACTAAAAATTGTTAAATAACTGTAAATTTGAGAATAATATTTAGGTTCTGAGTTTTTCCTTCTAAAGCTAACTATACCTTTAATGTCTCTAGTGTTAAGAAATAAGGTGATTGAATAGACCTCTAGAGTTGCACAGCCTGGGTTCCAATTCTATTTATTATCTGTATACACTTTGCTTCTCTCATTTTCTTTATCTGCTATACGAGAACAATAACAGTCACAGAGTGATCCTGAAGATTAAGGAATGTTCACTATCTAAAGTGCTTACTCTAGTACAGAGCACATAGAAAGTACGTATATTTTATTTATTAAGATTTGGCTTCACACTTTATTTTCTGATGACTGAAGCAGCAAATTTATTTATACACAGAATGAATATGAAAAGTAATACTGAGTATTTGTAGTTATAAAATTGATTTCCTAGAATCCACTTAATAAAATAAATTCTATTTCCTGTGTCCATATAGTAATATACTAATTATTAAAAATCTTATTTGCTGCACAAATATAAATTATTAATTAAATGCCTTATAACTTCATTCTAACTCTAAAATGCATACTAATTTTAGATGATTTTGGTGGTAAACCAACACATAAATTAGTAGCTGCTATTGTATGAACTGAGATGCTGTCCAAAGGCTCTCATGACAAGGGCTGTTTGCTTCCTGATGAGCTTTGGGGAGTATCTGACCTACTCAGTAGGTTGATCCTTTTCTGGATTCGTCATATCATGGCATTACGTGGGGCAGGGGAGTGGAAAGTAGGAAACGTAGACTGGTTACAGGAAACAGATCACTGTTGCCACATCTTGGAATGACACTCTGGATCCCTGAACCCCCTGGCTCTCTGATTCCCACTTCCCAGCTTCCATGGGATGAGCAGCTCCACTCTACCATGCCCCTCACCATTATATTCTTCCTCTTCTCAGACACTAAGCAGGGCGATCATGGACCCAAACCTCAGAAACCATGAGAAAAAGCAATAAATCATTTTACCTTGAATTTATTGTTCTCTGGTATTTGTCAGGGGGGCAAATTTGCCTAGCAAATAAACCAAAACCAAAACAAAACAAAATGTCAAACAAGAAAATCACTGGTAATTTCATCCTTCAGAGGAATCTGTAGTTACATTTTCCATTTCATCCTAATCTACCCATATTTGCAATTTAGTTGTGATTATTACATAGTGTATCTGGACTAGTTTCCTAATCCAGACTAGTTAAATCCCTTAGCATTTTTTGCTATTACTAAGTTCCTCAGGTGCTTCCCACCTCTATCTTCCCTGGATCCTGATCTCCTGGACAGACCTGCCCACCTAGGACTTCTTATGTTACATCCTACACACGGAATCTCTATTTTATTCCCCCTAACCCACTCCCACTGGGTCCTCTGCCAGCCTTGGACAGGCTCTAATTTCTCTGCCTCAGATCTCTGGATCAGTTTCCACACCCAGACTAGCTAAAGTCCCAACACATACTCCACTGACTCCTGATCTGTCTGACATAGACCAACCCTCCTACCAACCTGGTAAACCTGAATATTACCTATTGGGGTATCCTGTACCCCCAACCTACCAGACCAGTCAGCTATTCTGCAAGAACCTGAAACACACACCAATTTATTTTCAATACCTGAACAGAAAGCAACCAAGCTACAAAAAGAATATGAACTTAACCAAAATTCATTTAAACAAAAGCAAAATAGAAGTTTTTATGGGGCACATAACCAAGGAAGAATATCCATATCCCCAAATGGCAGTGCAAAGACACAAATAATATGAAAAATTAAGAGAATATGTTTCCAACAAAACCCACTAGTCCTACAGAAGCATACTGTAATAAGAACCACTCTGAAGAACCCCAGGATGCAGAGTTTAAAAGAATAATCATAAACATGGGAAAGAACTTAAAGAAAACACAAAGAACTAAAAAAAGAAAGATATAAATTCATGATAGAGGCTCAAGAATATACAAAGGTGGGGCTTAATAAAATATCAAAACAATTAATGACTTGAAAAGTTAATTTAAAAAGTAGATAGAAACAGTGAAGAAAATCCAAATAGAAATGAACATGGAATTAAAAAAAAAAACAACACAATAATCCAATTGGAAACAACAGGAGAAAGCATCATAAGCAGAATGGCATATCATAGTAAAAACATTAAATGTACAGAACAAAGAGAAGGTACTGAATGCTGCTGGATAAAAACAAGTTACATAAAGAGAAAAACCCATCAGAATTATAGCTGACTTTTCAATGCAAAGTATGAAAGCCAGAAGAGCCTGGACCAAAGTATTCCCAGTTCTAAATGACCATGGATGTCAACCCTGAAATTTTTATCCAGAAACTATCTATCATGGTTGAAGGGGAATGGAAAAATTTCCATGACACAAATAGCCTGAAAGAATTCATGCCCACCAAACCAGCTCTACAGTGAATACTCAAAGCAAAACAAAGGACCATAGATAGGAGTGAATATATCCAGAGGCCACAGAAAGAAAATAAACAAACAAAAAGGTACAACAATGGAAACACAAAACAGGGTCAGAAACACAAATAAATTAAAATGACAGTATCCAAAACACATTTATCCATAAAACATGACATAGCAATGGCCTCAACTACCCTGTTAAAAGACACAGGCTAGTGGAATGGATCAAGAAAGAAAACCCATCTTTTTGTTGTCTTCAAGAAATTTATCTCACCTCCTAGGATAGATACCACCTTAGGGTGAAAAGGTGGAAAAAGTATTCCAAGCAAATGGCTCTAAGAAGCAAGCTTGTGTTGAAACTCTAATATCTGACAAATAGACTTCAAGCTAAAACTAATTAGAAGAGATAAAGAGGGTCACTTTATTCTAATCAAAGGAACAATCAATCAAGAAGATATTACAATATGAAGATTTATGCACCAAAGCACTCAATTTCATAACAAGAGTACTCCAAGAAAAAAAAAACAGATTAATCCTAAATCAGTAATAGTAGGTGACTTCAGTACCCCACTATCTTCAATATACAGGTCAACTGTACAAAGAATAGACACCTGAATTAAACAACATCTTACACAAAACAGATTTAACAGATATCTACAGAATATTCTACCCAAGCACCAAAGAATACACTTTAAACTAAGAAGTCCATGCAAGTTTTTCTAAAATTGGCCACACATTCTGGGACATAAAACAATCTCAATAAATATAAAATATTGCAACAATTCCATGGATTCTATCAAAACACAATGCAACAAAGCTTATAATCAATAGCAAATGAAGCTTTATGAACTCATGGAGATTAAACAACACACTCCTGAATGATGAATGGGTCAAGTAAGAACTTAAGAAATAACTAAAAGTATTCATGTAACTAAATGAAAATGAAAATACAATACAACAAAACCTCTGGGCCACTTTAAAAGCACTTCTAAGAGGGAAGTTTATAGCTCTTAGTGCCTACATTAAAAAATGCAAAAGGAGCACATGTAAATGACTTCACAGTACAATACAAGACTCTGGAAAAGGAAGAACAAACCAGCCCCAAACCTAGTAGATAAGAAAAAAATAACAAAAATTAGAGTAGAAATTAATGAAATAGAAACAAAGAAAACAATATAAAAAATCGATGACTCTAAGAGCTGGTTCTTTGAAATCTTAAACAAGACAGACAATTATCCCAGTTAAACAAAAGAAAGACCAAATCCAAATTAACAAAATCAAAGATGAGAGGGGAAACATCACAATAGACACCAAAAAGTCCAAAACCTTGTAAGGGAATACTTTGAAAATTGATACTCCACTAAGTTTGAAAATCTAAAGGAAATGGATGAATTCATAAAGTCAAGAACACCACCAAAGTTACACCAAGAAGAGATCAACAGCTTAAACATACCCATAACCAACGAGGAGATGGAAACAGTAATACAAAATCTCCTGACTGAAAAAAAGCCCAGGCCCAGATGGATGCACATTAGACTTCTACCAGAAATTCAAAAAGTATCTACAAACAATATTGCTTAAATTATTAAAAAATATAGAAACAGAAGGAGAACTCCCAAACTACTTTTATGAAACCAATATCACTCTAATATCAAAACTAGGTAAAGACACAACCAAAAGAAAGAAAACTATAGGCCCATATCCTTAATGAAAATAGATTAAAAGATAACTCAACAAAATACTCCCAAACAGCATACAGACACACATCAAAAAGATCATCCACCATGATCAAGTTGGCTTTATGCCAGAAATGCAGGGATAGTTCAATAAATGTAAGTCAGTAAATGGAGTAAAAGATATAAATAGACTTAAAGACAAAAATCACATTGTCATCTCAATAGATGCAGAAAAGGCCTTTGACAAAATCCAACATGCATTCAGGTTTAAAGTCCTAGAAGGAATCCTTTACAGGGAACATACCTCAACATAATTAAAGTTATATACAACAAATCCATAGCCAACATTGTTCTAAATAGAGAAAAACTGGAACCATGCCCATTAAAATCAGGAAGCAGACAGGGCTGTCCACTATCCACTACTTTTCAATATAGTACTTGAAATTCTTGCAATAAGAGAAGAAAAGGAAATTATTGGAATACCAATTAAAAAAGAAGAGGTCAAATTATAACTATTTGTAGATGATATATAATACATAAAAATCCCCCAAAATTCCACCAGAAAATTGTTAGAAATGATTAATACTTTCAATAAAGTGGCAGGTTGCAAAATCAACTTGCAATACTCAACAGCCTTTCTATATACCAATAATAAGCAATAAGAAAAAATACACAAGGAAACTCTTCCTATCACAATAACATCAAAAACATAAAATATTCAGGAATAAACCTAACTAAAGATCTTAAAAACCTCTACAATGAATATTTCAAATCTTTCGAAGGACAAGATAGACAAAGACACTTGGAGATGGAATAACATACCATGCTCATGTATCGTAGAATCAATATTATGGAAATAAGTATCTTACCAAAAGCACTACACATTTTCAATACAATACAAATCAAAATACCCATGGCATTCTTCACAGAGCTAGAAAAAAATCATCCTAAACTTCATAGGGAATCACAAAAGACTTCAGATAGCCAAGGCGTCTTGGGCAAAATGAACAATGTCAGAGGAATTATCATACCAGATCTTATATTACAGGAGCTATAGTTATAAAAGACACATGGTACTTGCACAAAAAGAGACATGTAGATCAATAGGACACAATAGAAGATTGTGTTGCAAATGTGAGTACTTGCAATTTCAGCCACTTGATATTTGACAAAAGGCTCAAGAATATAGAATATAGGAAAGACAACATCTTCAATAAATGGTGCTGGGAAAATTGGATCTCCACCTGTAGAAGAATGAAATATGACCCTTATCTTTTTCCCAGCACAAAAATCAACACCAAACTGATCAAAGACCTCAATATACAACCTGCAACTCCTAGAATACATAGGCAGTGCCCTCTACAATATAGGTGTATGAAAGAAGTTTATTAATCAGTCATCAGCTGTTGAGGCATTAAGGTCAACAATCAATAAGTGGGACCTCATTAGTGAAGCTTCTCTATAGCAAAAGAAACAAGGAAGGGAAGAGGAATCCTGCTGACTGGGAGAAAAAAATTTTTGGGGGGGTCTTTTTAAGACAGGGTCTCCCTGTAGTCCCGGCTGTCCTGGAACTCACTCTGTAGACCAGACTGGCCTTGAACTCATAAAGATCCACCTGAATTTGCCTCCCAAGTGCTAGGACTAAAGGCGTGCGCCACCAGTGGGAGAAAATTTTTACCAGTTACACATCTGACAGGGATTAATATCCAGAATATACAAAAAACTCCAAAACAAAGAAACAAGAAAATAATCTACACAATAAAATGGTGGGCTATAGACCTGAACAGAGAGTTCTCAAACAAAGAAATGAAAATAACTAAGAAACACCTTAAAATGTGCTTAACATCCTTAGTAATTAGAGAAATTTCAATTAAAAACCACTATAAGATTCCTTCTTGCTCCAGTTAGATTGGGTAAGAGAAAGAGAATGAAAGACACCAAATACTGGTAAGTAACTGGAGAAAGGGGAACACTCATTCACTCATTCACTGAAACAATTATGGGAAACAGTATGAAGAGCTTTCAAGAAACTAAAAAACAAACAAACAAACAAACTACCATATAATCTACTTATACCATTCCTTGGCATATACCCAAAGGACACATCCTACTGTAGAGATACCTGGGTTTTTTGTTTTGTTTTGTTTTGTTTTAGAGATACCTGTTATAACCATGTTTGTTGCTGCTTCTTCACAGTAGCTAAGAAATGGCAACACCTTAAATGTTCATTAACTGATGGATGGATAACGAAACTGTGGTAATTTATGCAACAGAGTTGTACTCAGAAGCAAGCAAAGGTGAATTTATGAAATTTTCTTGTAAATGGAAGTAGAGAGTATTATACTAAGAAGTAATTCAAATGCAGAAAAACAATCAACATTTGTTCTCTCTCATTTTTGGATTGTAACCAACCCTATATATAACTATATATCCTGATGTAGTCCCAGGAAAATGGAAATGGAGGAATGAAGAAGAATGAACCCAAAAGTGGGATAGTTGAGAACAGATGTTTCCAAGGGTGGGGGATGGGGAAAGTGGGAGTGTTCTAATGGGAGGTGTATTAGTCACTTTTATGTTGCTGTGATAAAACACCATGACCAAGGAACTTATAAAATGAAGAGTTTATTTGAGCTTACAATTGACAGTTCCAGGGAATTAGAGTCCATTGTGGCAAGAGGTATGGTGGCTGGAGACTGGAGCAGCAAACCGAGGGTCACATCTCACGATGAGCACAGGAAGCAGAGAGAGAGCAACTGGAGACCACGAGGCTTGTTAAACTCACTAAGCCTGCCCCCAATAACGTATTTCCTCTAGCATGGCCACACCTTCTAAGACCTCCAAAAGCAGTGCCACCAACTGGAGACAAATGTCTGAATACTTACAGCCTATGGGGGACACTCATTCAAACCACCACATTCCACTCCCTGGCCCCCATAGGCTCCTGACCATATAAAATGCAAAATGCATTTAGTCTAACCTTAAAAGTCCCCATAGTCTTTACCAGTTTCAATGCCATTCAAAAGTCTACAGTCCAAAGTCTCTTCTGAGACTCAGGCCAATCTCCTAACTGTAAGCTCCTGTAAAATCAAAAGGCAAATTACAAACTCCTAACGTACAGTGGAACTGAATACACATTCCCATTCCAAAAGGGAGGAATAGAATCATAGTGAGAAATACTGGACCAAAACAAGACCGAAAACCTGCAGGGCAAACTCCAAGTCCAGTAGCTCCATGTGCAACTTCTGGGACTTAACTTCTAAAGGGCTTAGATGGCTCAGCTCTTCCAGCTTTGCTTGCAACATACATCTCTTTCTTAGGCTGGTACCACTCCCTGTATGCAGCTCTGCTTGGCAAATATCTCACAGGTCTGGCATCTTGAATGTCTTCTTGGGGTCTCTGCTGCCAACGCGGCTTCACATTCACAGCTTCACGCAATAGCCTATCAGGGCCTTCTTTATTCAGGGACACCCCTGCTGAACTCTGCCTGGCCTCTTTGGCTCTCTGAAACCATGGAGGAAGAACTGATGACACCTTCACTCTTATAAACTTCATGCCTCTAAAGCCAGCACCACGTGAATGAAATTGCCAAATCTGGCTGCAAGTTCTCGGGATGGACTCTCTCCTACTTTAACCATATTTGCAATTTTTCTCTGCCCTGGACTTGTTGGAGGATTAGCTGGGTGTGGTCTTGCCCTGAAGGTACTGATTCTTTTGTTTACTTGTAAATCTCCAGGCCTCTCATTAATCACTTTAGTCTCCATATGAAAGGGAGCCTCTCCTTCACATGCCTTGGCCCCACCTTTAATCTTCCTAGTGTACTTTTCAGATCCAAACTGTACATTCTGCATTTCCTTCTGCCCCATTTGCTCTTTTTCACTGTAGATCTATATAATATTCACCATTAAAAACCACGCCACCATTTCTACATTAGGCTGTCTTGAAATATCCTCTGCCAAAGATATTAGTCCATTGCTTTTCAACTTAGCATCAGGCAAGCATCTGGGCTGTGGGCAAACTGCTACCAGACTCTTTATCAAAATATCCTGGTCGTTGCCTAAGTCTTTATTTTCCTCTGGAATTACATTTTTTGGCAACCATGCTTTTTTCCAGGTTTCTACTAAAATGGCCCCTTAAGCTCTGCTTACAGTAGTCAACAGCTTTTCTAGCCCAAAGTTCCAAAGTCTTCCACATTTCTCCAAACATCCACATGGTCAGGTTCCTCACAGCCAACACCCCACTCCTGGTACCAAATAACTGTATTAGCCACTTTTCTGTTGCTGTGATAAAACACCATGACCAAGGAACTTATAAAAGGAAGAGTTTATTTGAGCTTACGATTGACAATTCCAGGGAATTAGAGTCCATTGTGGTGGGAGGCATGGCAGCTGGAGACTGGAGCAGCAAACCGAGGGTCACATCTCACAATGAGCACAGGAAGCAGAGAGAGAGCAACTGGAGACCACGAGGCTTGTTAAACTCACTAAGCCTGCCCCCAATAACATACTCCTCTAGCATGGCCACACCTCCTAAGACCTCCAAAAACAGTGCCACCAACTGGAGACAAATGTCTGAATACTTACAGCCTATGGGGGACACTCATTCAAACCACCACAGGAGGGGAAGAGAGAGAGAGAGAGATATGCAGGGGATCATGGTGGTGGGGGAGGGAACTCAGGAGAGGGAGGATGGTCAGAGATGGCTATTATTGGAGAGAGGGTGGGGATAATGGGGGTGCTTGGACTGTGGAGGGAAGAGGGAGGTTGGCTGAGAAGAAGAGAGTGTAGATGGGGATGGCTAAAGAAACTAGAGGAAAATGTGTTGCCTCTGAAAACCTGTGGGAATTGCACACTCAGTGTCCAAGCATTTGTGCATATGTATAGCTAAGGACTGTATGGCAAGGATCTCAGAGCCAGCCAGACAGGACAGACTTCTCTTTGACTGGTTGGTGACTAAGGGGTCTAAAAGACTCCAAAAGTAACACAGGATATTGCCAGAGTTCTTGGTTATCTTCTAGAACTAGAACATAAATCCCTACTGCCGAAGATAGGACATACTTCAGATACAGGTCTCAGAGCAATGGAGCAGGAACTGACCTGGAAGTCTTCTACCTGAAGTTTAGCTCTCATAGTGCTAAATTGTAATAGGCAAGCTGCTAAGGGAATAAATCAATTATTGGTCCATCCTGCCTCAAAGTCTTATAACCATAATGACTGGCACAGCCAACTACCTCTATTGTTGGAGTAGTGGCACTGCTATCTGTGGGGGGGGCGGTTGGAGGGGTAATCAACAGCTATCTAATTCCATTCAAAACCAGAGGGAGTGAACTCATGGGTGGCACTGTAAACTCAGCCTGAAGAGGTAAACACATGATTGGAGAGGTCATAGATCCTGGAGAAAACCCTATCTCTGTCATCTATACAAATGAAATTCCTTACCATATGCTAAATATAGATCCTTAGGTCCTTATGTTTACAGACAAGTACATTGTACACCACACATCAAGGAAGATTCATTTTGCAACAGATATAGTCTACTGCAGAATCCTACAACTGGTCAGACACAGAGAATATACATCTGAGAGATGTCCAGGCCTAGGTGACATACTTCCAGTTAAACATTGCACCCAAGGCTCATGAAACATAGCAGAATGAAGGGTCAAGAGAAAGCTAGTGTATCCCTTAACTTTCAGGAGAGACATTTCATTATACAACAGAGTGTGATGCACACAGAAGGCCACAACTGTCCAAGTTTTAAAGAATAAGACACTAAAGACTGTGTCCCTGGCTAGCATTCCTATATTAAACCATACCCACCCATAGCTCAGGAAGAATTGTGGAAGAGGGAATGGAAAGATTGTAAGAGCCACGGCTGCTTCATGAACATATAGAAGCAGAGGCTTTCAGGTCCCTGGACACTTGCACCTGTGAACTTGTGGCAATTATGGCATTGAGTACAGGACCCATGCCAACTCAGACAATGGCCCAGAGTGGAGTGAGAAAAAATGGGTGGTGGTGTGGTCCTAGATTGAGAAAAGTTGGAGACTGATTACTACTGAGGGAGTGAGATTAAGTCTTACTTACAATCTCTAGATAGTTTGACTATTCTCCAGTGGATGAATTTACAATGAAGCACATCTGGGTATAAATGCCTGACTTGATAGGACTTATCATGTATGGCGGAATACATAAGGTTTGATGGGGGTTGGGGGAGCATGGATAGGAGAGGGCATCGAAATTTGATTAAGAACTCTTGTATGAAATGTACAAAAGCTCAATAATTTTTTGTTAAAAAGAGAGGGACTCTAGATAGGTTGCTTAGACCTAAGTGGATGAACTTGCACTGAGGGACGCCTGGGGGTACTAACTTGACTTGATAGGCCTTAACATCAGAGAGAATGGATGAAATCTAATTGGAGAGATATGGGAGGATGCCACTGGAAAAGAGGGTTTAAAGATGATTAAGATGTTCTATATGAAATATACATAAATTCAATAAAAAAGAAATATATATGTGACTAAAAGCCAACTGTATTTATTTTATTTTATGTTATTTTATTTTTATATTTACTTTTGGTGTTTTTGAGACAGCATCTCCCTGTAGTTCCAGCTGGCCTGGAACTTACTCTATAGACCAGGCTGGCCTCGAAGCCATCTGTATTTAAATCATTCCTTTAGTGAAATACTTAGAAGAAGAATTACTAGGTTAAAGGTTGGAAATATGATATTACATTTATGTATATATTATTGCTAACATTCTTCCAAATACGTTGTTCATAATGGTAATTTCAAATATATATAAGATAAAGTCTTAATGGTGGCATATAAATATCTCCCCACCTTCCCAAAACACCACAGCCTAAATCTTAGGAAAAATTGAATGAGAAGCACTTTCAATCATATTTTCTTGAAAAGTATGAGAATGTTTACTCTTTTTAGTTTTTTACTATCTTGCTTTTTTTCCTGAATGATCTATTATTTATCCAACTGTTATTTTTTTCTTTTAGTTTTACCCTTTTCTTTTGGTATTTTTGAGACAAGGTCTCCCTTTTAGTACCAGGTGTCCTGGAGTTAGCTCTGTAGAACAGGCTGGCCTTGAACCCACAGAGATCCACCTACCTCTGCCTCCCGAGTGCTGGAATTAAAGACGTGCACCACTTTCCTCATTTATAATTAAACCATATTTGAATTCCTAGAAAAATGTTTTGTACATGGGTAAGTATTCTTTCAATAGATCTGTTAATTCTATTTCTAATACTTTAAAAGTTTCCATGCTTGGGGCTGAAGAGATGGATCATTAGCTAAGACCACTTGCTGTCCTTGCAGAAGACCTCAGTTTGTTTCTCAGCACCCATATGGCAGCTAACAACCATCCTTTATTCCAGTTCCAAGGGATCAAATGACATCTGCTAGACTCCATGTTCACTGCATTCATGTTGTCCAGTTACATATATACAGCTAAAACATTCATACACGTAAAATAAAGATAAATAATAATAAATCCATCAGTAAAATATTTCCACACCATCAGGTGCAGTAAATATTGTGGTACGCTTTTGAATATTTTTAAAAATTTCTTCTCCTTGTCAGTCTATAACATCAAATATTTCCTTAATATAAGAACATTGTATAAGGTTGTTGAAGGGATAGTTCAGTGATTAAGAGTATTACTACTCTCTTGAAGAAGACTTGAGTTAGGTTTCCATGACTCACTTCTGGTGGCTCACAATGACCTGTACCCAGCTATAAGATATCTGAGGCCCTTGAGCCTCAGATCTAGCCTCCATGGGGACCAGTGCTCATATGCACATACCCCTACAAGCACACATGCACACACACACACACACACACCATACACATGCACACACACACACACACACACACACACACACACACACACATAACTAGAAACTTAAAATTAGAAAACACATGAGATGGGTGTGTTGACACACACTTTTAATGCCAGCAGTCAGGAGGCTAAGTTAGGCAGATCTCTGTAAGATCAAGGCCAGTCCGGTCTACACAAGGAGTTCCAGGCCATCTGGGGCTGGAGTGAGACACTGTAGACTAAACAAAACAAGCAAAAAACAAACCAAAAACCCACATGAAAAAACAAAGAAAAATATTCAAACTTCTTAAGCTATTCAAAATTATATTTGATAAAAACTGAATAGTGTTTTATTGTAGTGCTATTTTTAATTTAATAGTTTCAATCATACCAGCTAAGTTCACTATTATTTTGTTTATAATATTCTTCAAAAGAAAAAAATTCCCTACAAATATTATTTATAAAAGATTTAATATATTTATAAATAAATGTTTTACTATGGGTCAGGATAGGTGGCTCAGAGATTAAGAGCACTTGCTCCTCTTCCAGAGGCCTGGGGTTCACTTCCCAGCACTCACCTCATGTGGCTCACAACTGCTTGTAAGGAGATCTAGTTAAGTGGATCTGATGCCCTCTTCTGGTCTCCATGCACATGGAGTCATGCACCAAATCTTCTGGTACCTGCTTGCACATGAGTCATGTAAAAAAAGCAGGCACACATACAATTGTACACATAAAAATATGACAGATTATTGCAACACAATAATTTGTGTCTTTTAGAGATTCCACCAAATTATTGTTAAAAGACATTTAGAAATCTGGCATGTTTCACAGGTTACTTTTGAAAATCCATATTGGAACTGCTTAAGCCCCATGCTTCAAGAAAAAAAAAAAAGACTGTCTAAATTACATACCTTGTTTGAAAATGACAAACCGCATAATTAAATATAATAAAGTGAATTTGCTCTAGGTTCTATATGTAATTGTGTAGTAGACACAAATAATTCCCATCTTCATTTCTTAATTTGTGGAGACAATCTTTCATTACTAAAAAAGGCTTCTGCAGGAAATACATTTGGCTCACAGTTTTGTCATTCCCTATTTTCTTGCTCAATATCTTATTGACAAAGAAAGCTTTACAAGAATAAATCAAATAACAGTGGATTGACTTCAATGGGTGAGTAGTAAATACATAAGTTAATATATGCTTATTGTATCACATCTGATAGACAAGTACATTGTTGTCTAAAATATAATTGTCCGGTGGTCCTTTAAAGGTTCATTATGTGTGCTGCAATCCATGAGATATTCTTCCTCCCTGGACTAGGGCTCACAGCTCTGAGAAGCTGAAAGTCTTAGAATTGCCCCCAGCCAGCAGGCTTATAGTTCCTAGGTTTAAGCCCCAGCAAGGAGGGGAGGGAATGGTGAGAAGTCACCCGGAGAGAAAAGGAAATGGACCCACAGTCCAGGAGGAAAGACTCAAATTTAATGTTGTAACTCAAAGCTTTTTATACAGATCCTTGCATGGGCTGAGACACACGCAATATTGGGGGTTGGGGCAGGCAGTTGAGACAAGCAGGACCCCAGGCCATTAGTTCCAGATCAAAGCTTTTCCCAACGCAGCTCCCACTGGGGACAACAGGACCTGGGTATGTGTATAGTAAGCATCTTGGTTTCTACCAGGGACAGCAGTAAACTGGAGGTGTGACATCTGCTCGATACATCAAAGATAGAACCCATAGGTTCTGGAGTTTTGTTGAAGCAGGCATGGCAGAAATACTGCATTATCCCAACTTTATGGAGCTATTAGATAACTCACAGAGGCAACCTAAATGCCCACGGAGATAATAGATAACTCACAGAAGCACCCAGGACAAGGTTTTGCAGATTCCAGCCTTAAGCCAAAGTCTAATTCCCACAACTAGCTCCCTACATTATTAATTAAAATGGAGTAGAGTTGTCAATGTCTTCCAGAAGATTTTTAGGGATGGCTTGATACTGGACTAAAGACATTTTGGGCTGTAACCCCAAACTGGCTTTTGACAAAGCTGACCTCCTAAGATGGGAATTAGTTTTAACAAAAGGGATTATCCAGTTGGCCTGGAGGAACTTGGGTTCAGGTAACATGGTTTTGTTAACAAAAGACAACATTTTTGTCTCCCAAATATAAAGACATACAGGCATTCTTTGATCTTCCTCTGAACACAGAGGCAGCAAAAGGCTGCAGGCCAGTTGCTAAGAGTCTCAAGTGCTTTCACACCTATTGATTTAAACACAGAAACTGGTGTCAGTGCATTGCAAACTGACCATAAAAGATGCAAAGAGGCCCACTGAGTATGCAACTTTGCCCTCAAGTGGTGGAACTCTAAAAAAATGCCAAAGCAAAAAGTAACACCTTTTCTCCCAAGAAGACATACAGGTATGTGAGTGACATTATCTTTAAGAATAACATTCCTTATCTTATACATGAAAACATACAGATATCACTTGATAACCCTTTTAACATAGATTGTGTTTTTACTTGTACCCCCAAAGTCTTAAGTTTAGCTGGAAAGATCTGTACATGCAACTATATTGATGGAATAAAGTTCAGTCACAATTGTCTTCTGTAGGTTTTTTCTTTAGCTAGTAGTTCCTAGACTTTCGGGGAAGAGCAGGTGAGAAAAAGGAGTAAACCATTTTTGTTGTTGTAAATAGCATTTATGTTGTCTCGGTCTTTTCCCAGCAGGAGGCTGGCGACTGGCTTTTGGCTTTACTTTCTCCTGAGGAGTGGATTGTCAGCCTGGAGTCAAAGCAAAGGAAGCTGCATATGGCCTCCAGCTGAGCTGGATTCTTGGCTCTCAGGGATGCTCTTTGGAGTTTACTGATGGAATATGAATAGTAAGAACATAGGCAGTTAAGTAAACATTATTTATTATACTATGTTGCACTGTTGGTATAGCACAGGTGGTTACAAATACCATTCTTTCATATTACTGTGGGTAGAAAATACCTCATTTATTATTCCAGTAGATAAATGGATGAAGGCTTATTAAAATTCTTTTAAAAATAACATAGATTAACTCTTTAATTATCAAGTTTGAAAAACAAAATAATATATCAGTTTAGTACTCGAGGTTTTCTATGGCCCTTTTAGCCTTGATAGATTTATTGGGCCTGATATTTAGCTTGATAAAAGACAGCTGTAATATTTTATTTTATTTTTATTTTTTGAATATTTTTACTGATGTAATTGGCTGTTGGGTGAAATCCCAGCCAGTATAGTATCTGGATTTGGTACATATTTAATAGATGATTTTAGGAAATAGAGTATCCTTAAGAGATTTTATGTGTCTTAACATAAGGAAGAAATTACGCTGTATATTGGAGAGCATTACATTAATTTTACCTTATTTTAGGAGAACATACCCTTTTTGAAAACTATAGTACTACATACCCATATGGGAACCAATGTTCTGTTGGTCAAATAATGTCTGTTGGTCCTTTAATCACACGTGGCCACAATCCACATGATGTTCTTCCCTCCTACAACCAGGGTAGCAGCTTTACAAGGCTGTGAGCCTCAGGGCTGTCTCCTGGAAGAAGGGGGGAGGGAACTGCAAGAAGTCATCTGGAAATAAAGGAAACACACTCAGAGAGGGTCAGGGAGAAAGACACAGTTTATTTATGCCAGCAATCTGTTTATATACCAAAAGCTACAGTGCTCTGGGCAAGGAAGTGGAGGGCAGGAGGAAGGGAAGAATGAGCCACTGTGGCTCCTACCAGGGGGCTGCAGAGCTCCTGTTTGTGCAACCAGTAAACTAGAGGTGTGAAATTTTGCTCAATACCTTAAGGAAGGCGGCCATCTGGGTCTGGAACTTTACTCACAGAGACAACTTGAATGCCCATGGAGATATCAGACAACTCTTGGAAGTTCTGGGACAGGACTTATAGGTCCTGCCTCGAGCTAGGCAAAGTTGCATTCTTACAACATCCCCCCCTTTGTTTCTTTTTTTTTTTCTTTTTTTTTTTTTTTTTTTTTTTTTTTGGTCTTTTTGAGACATGAGTCTCCTGTAGCTCTGCTGTCCTGGGAACTCACTCTGTAGACCGGCTGGCCCTGAACCACAGAGATCCGCGTGCCTCTGCCTCCTAAGTGCCAGGATTAAAGACGTGCGCCACCACGCCTGGCATTTATTTATCTCTGTATGTCTATCAATGTACTGTCTGCATGCAAGTCTGTGCACCCGTGTCTGCAATGCTGCGGAAGGTCAGAAGAGGGTTTCGGATTCCCCTGGAACTGGAGTTCTCCTGAGATTGGAGTTTTCAGAGGGCTCTCGGCCGCAATGTGGGTGCTGGGGATCGAACCCGGGTCCTCTGTAAGAGCGGTCGGCGCTCTTAACCGCTAGGCCATCTCTCCAGCCCTGTTTTTTAATTAAAATAAAGCAGTAATGTCACAGTCCTCCAGAAGATTTTCTGGGATGGCCTGATACTGAACTAAAGACATTTGAGCTGTAACTCCAAACTGGCTTTTGACAAACCAGAAAGTCCACTTCCTGAGATGAGAATTACTTTTATCAAAAAGGATTATCCTTGGGGCTGGAGAGATGGCCTAGCAGTTAAGAGCGCCGACCGCTCTTGCAGAGGACCCGGGTTCGATCCCCAGCACCCACATGGCGGCCGAGAACCATCTGAAACTCCAATTCCAAGAGAACTCCAGTTCCAGGGGAATCCAACACCCTCTTCTGACCTCTGCGCCATTGCACGACACAGGTGCACAAACCTGCATGCAGAGAGTACATTCATACACATACAGAAAAAAATAAAAATTTTAAAAAATTAAAAAAATATTTAATTAAGAAAAAAAAAAAAGGATTATCCTGGTAGCACTAGGGGATCTTAAGTTACAGGTAAGAGAGCTTTTGTTAAAAAGATCTTCCTCTGTGCACAGAGGCAGCAAAAGGATATAGGCCAGTTGCTACAATTCTCAAGTGCATTTACACCTATTGATTTAAACATAGAAACTGATGCCAGTGCATCATAAACCGACCATAAGAGATGCAAAGAGAGCTGGGTGTGGTGGCACACACCTTTAATCCTAGCAGTTGGGAGGCAAAGGCATGGGGATCTTTGTGAGCCAGCCTGGTCTACAGAGTGAGTTCTCGAAAAGACCAAAAAAATAAGAATAAAAAAATAAAATAAAATAAAGGAGATGCAAAGAGACCCATTGAGTATGCGACTTTGCCCTTAAGTGTTGGAACTCTTAAAAATATCAAAGCAAAAGTAATACCTTTTCTCCCATTAAAACATACAGGTATGTGTGTGACATTGTCTCTAAAAATAACATTGCTTGTCCTACACATAAAGACCTGTGAATTTTAAAAGGTGAAAACAAATCTAAAAGACTCCAAAATTGTCCAGGACCATTTTTAATTAATTAATTTTAGAATTATTTTTTTCTACAGTATGTATATTTACTTTAATATATTATTATGATTTTATGTACATAGTGCTTTTAGTTTCACAATTTACACTTCAGTTTGTACATACATACCCAGGAACATAAGGGACAATCCTTACTATAAACTATCCCTGAAGGGAAAAATGAATCACCACCCCACATAGTACATAATAATGGTATGAATTTAAACAAATTAACACAACATGGTTTTTCATGTGAGCTGCTTTTAAAATACCAGCAATGTAATTGGATGTTTTATCTAAAAGCTTACATTTATTCACTAAGAAATTTGCATTAATTTTTTTCTAACCATTTTTTAACCTTACCTCAAATTTTAAACTGTCTTGGGGGGAGACAAACAGTGTAAACAACAAACAGACAAACAACTTCCATATCCAAAGTGGAATTTAAACTCTTCACAGGCAAGTTTGAACTCTGATATCCAAATGACCTACTTAGTACTCAGGTCTAAGACAATTTTTTAAGAAAAATTTTTAATAACTTTTATTTACCCTTGAATGTAGTAAGGTCAAAAGACAGACTAAATTTTTTTTTAACATTTTTTTAATTGATGCTTTGTGCATTTCATACTCATCATTTCCAATTCAGTTCAGGCATATCTCCCCTTCCCTTCTCACCCCCACCCACCACCAACCGAGATCATGCATTCTGCCATGACTGTCCTGCATATCTCTCTCAGTTTTTTTTTCCATTTTTTGCTAAAGTGATAATCCTGAGTACAAGCATCCTTCATGTATAACCAATTAGGCAGTTGTGCCCAAACACCCACAGCCTCACCTTCCAGCGGGGGTGAGGGGTTGTATGTTCAATCAGGTTAATCAAATGAGGGTCCAGACTACATTGTGTAGTTTTCACCATTCACCCCAATCCAGCCCTTACATTCTACCCGCCCCCTCTTCCGCAGATTATTCCCTGGGCTTAAGAAAGGGGCACAGGTGGATGAGAAGCAAACAGTCACTTCTCTGGAGCTGTTGTCTTGGATCTGTTCAATTCTGGCTGTTTCCTTTCATGGCTGACAGTTTGTGTCAGGAGTTAACTTTCGATCCTACTAATGAAGCACAAGCAATTAGATATATAGGTATTTAAGCAGATTAAAGTTTATGGTAGGTTATTGTTATAGACATATATGTTTAGATGAATGTTGATCCACTGACTACACTTTTTTCCTGTTAAATATGAGTGGTCTTTGTGGCTTATGTAGGACTTGTGGCATCAGTCGTGGTTGTCATTCCTCCAACTGCAGAGAGCCTAATAGCCAATTAGATTTGGGATATACAGGCATATGGCTGCCTCTGCTGCACAGTATTTCCAGGCAGGTGAGGTGTAGTTGGTGCTGACTGTGGAGTCTTGCTTGACACAAGGAGACCCGTATTTGTGTTTATTGGTTTAGTGGCCCTTGTAACACTCTCTGGTATTCCAGAGCCATCTGTACACTTGCATGTGTGGTCTAATGCATCTTTTCCAGTTTAACTCAGGTCTTCAACATGAGGGCCTTATCGCCTCTCTTCTTGCAGGTATCCCAGTTTAGAGGCAAGGAGCCTTTACCTTTTGTGGGACCTTAGATCCCCTGGCCAACATCTCCCTGGTGGAATAATCCATTACTGATGTCAGAGCTCCTGTATTGATATATTTTGCTTAAGCGCATAGTTTAAGGACTTTAGTGTTATATTTGGTTCTGAACAGAGAGTAATCCTTTTCACAGTTCTATGTCTATTAGTCAATTAAAGAAGGCAGTTTTACCAGTTTTATAAGAGATTACCTCTATAATAGTTGTCTCCAATTTACAGTTGGAGAGCAACCCCATCATCGTCATATTTCTCCTTGTTCTGGGGGGGAGGCAAGAAAGTCTCTCATATCAAAACCTCTGTGGCACCTAGAAAGTAAGTTTCATCAGGACCCACTATAAATAGTTGTTACACAACAGTGAATTATATCTCCATTTAACTCAGATGCATTACCGTTTTTATCAGAGTCTGTAAACCAAATAAATCTAGAAAAATTTTAGAATTATTTAGGATTCTTAATTGATTAGTTGACTTTGAAATGCCTAGGACCTATTAATTGGTTAATTGTGAACAATTTGTTTAAAGATGTTTTTGGGTACCCATGTATTGGTTTAGAAACTTATCAACAAGCATGATTGAGATGGAATTTAACTTAACAGATTTTAAATGGCCATATTATAAAAATATTATCTCAAGGGCTGGAGAGATGGCCTAGCGGTTAAGAGTGCTGACCGCTCTTACAGAGGACCCGGGTTCGATCCCTAGCACACACATGGCGGCCGAGAACCGTCTGAAACTCCAATTCCAGGAGAACTCCAGTTCCAGGGGAATCTGACACCCTCTTCTGACCTCCGCAGCATTGCACGACACGGGTGCACAGACTTGCATGCAGACAGTACATTCATACACGTACATAAATAAATAAAATTAAAAAAAGAAAAAATATTATCTCAAGACAAAAATTGACATGTGAGGAACAGGACAGTTACCACAATTTTGAAAAGTAACCTGAGGAAAAAACACAATAGGTTTAAAGGTACATTTTCTCTGCGTATTTTTTAGAAAACCTGTTTTAGAAAGAACTGGGGGTAAAAAAAAACTGGGACCATTCTGAATTTTTTTTCCATCCAATGACAGGCCTGAAGTATTCTAGGAATTGTAGTTCGCTGGCCTGGAAGGAAAGGAAGTGAACATGGCCACAACAGGCCCAATGAATTCTGGGGTTTTTAGTTTGGTGCACTCCATCTTGGCAGAGATAGAAGTGGCTGGAAGGAATGCTGCTTCTGGCCCTTTAAGAGAAAGCAGCCACGAGTGGAGAGAGGGGTCAGAGGCTGCTGCTTGGATGTTTTGATTAACCTGTTCTGTTACTGCTGGGTCTGGAGCTGGGCAGTTTCCAGTAGGAAGCTAGTTGGGGTCCTGGGAGGGGTAGTTTTATCAGGGCCTGCTATTTATTTTTGTTAGTTTCCCTTCCTTGCCTGGGCTCATGGGAGGGGGCTAAACATTGTCTCACTCTGGCTAAGAGCAGCAAAATCTTGAGAGATGCTGGCACGCCTTCTTACTGCCTAGCCTTCTGTGCCACATGGGTCCAAGATTTTAGCCTGTGGGTCTTTTTGGCATGCCTCTTTGTTAGCCTTGGTAAAGAAAGGAGGGAAATGCTAATGGTTAGAGAAATGTTTAGTAGCAGAGGGTTTGATGGTTCTTCAGATGTCTAAAATATAATTGTCTGGTAGTCCTTTAAATGCTCATTATGTATGTGCTGCAATCCAGGAGATGTTCTTCCTCGCTGGACTAGGGCTCACAGCTCTGGGAAGCTGCAAGTCTTGGAATTGTCCCCAGTCAGCGGGCTTACAGTTCCTAGGCTTAAGCCCCAGCAAGGAGGGGGAAGGAATGGTGAGAAGTCACCCAGAGAGAAAAGGAAATGGACTCACAGTCCAGGAGGAAAGATTCAATTTTAATGTTTTAACTCAAGGTTTTTTTTTTGTTTGTTTTTTTTTTTGCATGGGCTAGGACACACACACAATGGGGGCTGAGGCAGGCAGTTGGGACAAGCAGGACCCCAGGCTATTAGTTTCAGTTCAAAGCTTTTCTCTAAGGGATCAAAGACGTCCAGGCCTCATGGGTTTGGCAGGATAACAGCAGGGATCGAGGCTTGGAGGCTGCTTGCTGACTCTCTTTAAGTGCTTCTGCCAAAAGAATGCCTACAGTACATTAGTTTCCTAAAGCTGTGATTATGAATTAGCTTAAAGAGGCTTAAAACCAAGGAAATTTATTCTATAACTTTTCTAAATATAAAGTTCAAAATTAGTTTCATTGACTCAAAACCAAGTGTTGACAGGCTGTTTGGCAGGCTCTGTTCCTTGTGTCATGAGAATCTGGTGGAAATTGGCAGTCCTTGACATATTTCTACATCCTTCCTTCTTCTGTCTGGATGTTCATATCACCTTCCTGTGTGTGGGTACCAAATGCTACTCTAACACATTCTACAGTAGTATGGAAAGTCCTTGTACAAAATCTGTGACAATCTTATCTGAAAATCTTTCACTGAATCATACATGCAGAAGTTTTACTATATCAATCAAAAGTTTCAGAAAGAGACTATGATACTATTGAAGACCACCTTTCAGGTCACTTTAACAGCATTCTAAGACACAATTCATCAGATTCAAACCTCAAAATATTTTTCTTCCTATCAAAGAAGTATAAATTCAGGAAAATATTTTAAATATTTTATTTATTATTTTAATTTATGGTATGAGTGTTTTGCCCACATGTATGTAACTGTACCCATGTCATGCAATGTAGCCCCAGAAACTGGAACTACAGATGCTTGTTAGCCATATGGGTGCTGGGAATTTTGAATTCAGTTCCTCTGCAAGAAAAGCCAGTGCTGTTAACCACTGAGAAATATGTCTAGCCCAAGAAAAATGTTCTTAAAATCTTATGTTTTAGAGGATAGGGCTAATGCTAGCTTCCTTGAAGGAGACTGGAAGCCAGAAAGAGAAGGGTGAGAAAGATTAAGAGTACTGGCTGCTCTTGCAGAGGACCAGGGTTCAGTTTCTAGCACTGACACCAGAAGATATATATATATATATACTAGTATATATATATCTATAATGTGTTGTGTGTGGTGTGTGTGTGTGTGTGTTGATGTATGCATACATACATAACTGCAAGAGTGATCATGAATTTGAGAAGGGAGCAACCACACAGGGACAGTACGAGGCAGGATAAACGGAAGACAGACAGAGGAACAATATAGTGCATTTAGTCATGAAATTAAAAAAATTAAAACTGAAATTGAAAATTATAAACTATCATAACTACTTGTCATTTATACGCTGAAAAGTTTATGTCTGAATGTGAAAATTTCCAACAGTACCCTTAACAGTTGTGGTGGTTTGAATGAGTGTGGCCCCCATAGGCTGTAAGTATTCAGGACATTTTTCTCCATTTGGTGGCACTGTTCTGAGGTCTTAGAAGTGTGTGGCCGTGCTAGAGGAAGTACGTTATAGGGGCAGGCTTAGTGAAGTTTAACTAGGCTTTGTGGTCCCCAGTTGCTCTTCTCTCTCTGCTTCCTGTGCTATTTCTGAGATGTGACCCTCTGCTTAGGCTTGCTGTCCTGACAAACACCCTCCACCACAATACTCCTAATTCCCTGGCACCGTCAATCGTAAGCTAAATAAAACTTTCCTTTTATAAGGCTCCTTTGGTCATGTGTTTTATCACAGCAACGGGAGAAAAGTTACTAATTACAGTTATTTGGTAACCGGGGCGTTGGCTTGAGGAACCTGACCCATGTGGATGGGAACAAGTGGAGACTTTGAAATTTGGGAGAGTGTTGCTACTGTGGCAGGACTCGGGACATTCTACGTAGCGGAAGAAAGCATTGCGGATTGTGTTTCCAGAGGAAGATAAAGGATTAGCAGCAACTGGGAATATTTTAGGCAGCATTGCCCACAGCCCAAATCTTGCCTGATGCTAAGTTGAAAGCAATGGACTAATGTCTTGGTGGAGGATATTTCAAGCAGCCTAATGTAGAAATGGTAGCATTTAGGTGAATATTATGGAGGTCTACCATGTAAAATAGCAAGTGGGGCAGAAGGAATGCAGAATGTACAGTGTTAGTCTTGGCGGAGGATATTTCACAAGACAGCTAAATGTAGAAATGGTAAGCATTTAATGCTGTGTATTATACATTTCATGAAAAAGAGCAAATGGGGCAGAAAGAAATGCAGAAGTACAGTTTGGTGAGTACGACTAGGAAGTTAAAGGTGTGGCCAAGGCATGTGAAGGAGAGGCTCCCTTTCATAAGGAGACTAAAGTGATTAGGAGAGGCCTAGAGATTTAAAAGTAAAGAATGGAAAGAGTATTTTCAGGGTAAGACCACACCCAACTAAGCTTTCATCTTTTGAAAGGAAAATATTGTAAGCGTTTTCTACTCCAACAAGTCCAGGGCGGAGAAAAATTGCAAATGTGGTTAAAGAAGGAGAGAGTCCATCCCGAACTTGCAGCCAACTCAGCAATTTCATTCCACGTGGTGCTGGCTTTAGAGGAATGAAGTTTGCAAGAGTGAAGGGGTTTCAGTTTTCCTCCACCGGTTTCAGAGAAGCCACAGAGGCCAGGCCAGGTGCAGCAGGGGTGTACCTGAAAATAAAGAGGCCCTGATAGGCCATTGCAGAAGCTGTGAATGTGAAGCCTGGTAGGTATTGGAGGTATTGGAGACCCCAAGAAGACCTTTGAGATTCTAGAGCTGTGAGATATTTGGCAAGGAGAGCTACATATAGGGACTGGTACCAGCCTAAAAGAAAAGAGATGTATGTTGTATGAAAAGCCGGAAGAGCTGAGCCATCTAAGCCTCTTGGAAGTCAAGTCCCAGAAATCGCACATGGAAGCTACTGGCTTGACATTTGCCTGCTGTTTTTGGTCTTTTTTGGTCCAGTATTCCTCACTAGCTCTAATTCCTCCCTTTTGGAATGGGAAATGTTTATTCGGTTCCACTGTACATTGGGAGTATGTAATTGTCTTTTGATTTCACAGGAACTTACAGTTTAGGAGATTAGACTGAGTCTCAGAAGAGACATTAGACTGTAGACTTTTGAACGGCATGAGACTGTGAAGACTATGGGACTTTTAAGGTTGGCCTAAATGCACTATTGCATTTTATATGGTCCAGGAACCTATGGGGCCAGGGGAGTGGAATGTGGTGGTTTGAATCCGAGTGTCCCCATAGGCTTTAGGTATTTCAGACATTTGTCTCATTTGGTGGCACTGTTTTTGGAGGTCTTAGAAGGTGTGGCTGTGCAGAGGAAGTACGTTATTGGGGCAGGCTTAGTGAGATAGGTGGGTGTGGGGTAAGGAGGGGGGAGGGAGTAACGTTAACGAGCCTTGCAGTCTCCAGTTTTGCTCTCATCTCTTCTCTGCCCTTCCTGTGCTAATTGCAGATGGGCTCTCGGCTTGCTGCCCCAGCTCCCGTCTGCTCCCACCAAATGGAACTCTAACAAATTCCATGGAACCATCATTCATAAGTCAAAATAAACTCTTCTTGATAATAAAGTTCATTGTCAGGTGTGTTTATCACAGCAACAGAAAAGTGACTAATACCATGATCCATCTCGGATTGCAACCTTTTGATGTTAGATTTAACAGGGTCCTGAGAAAATACGGAATTATCTTGTTTTATACTTAGGTCATTAACTTTACAGTAAATATAAGTTCAATTATCTTAAAAATGAATTTTTACGCTTAAAAAGATCAGATTATTTTTGTCTAGATATTCAATTACTTTTCATTATAAAACACAAAGATTCTAAAACTTTAGTCTGTTCTACACTCTCTTTATATTCAACAATTTACTCTTTTTTAGGTATCTTTACTTAGCTAAAACAGCTAGCTTCGTTTTTTGGTATATATGTATTTATATATTTTGTTTTAAATTCTAGTCCAGAGTCCGCCACACTATCCCTCCACCCCAGCAGACGCTAATGAATTATGCCAAACATGCTTTTCTCTTTCTCATCTTTCTAACAATTCTCCATGGTGGAAAGTTGACTGTTCTGAGCAGAAATTCAACTAGTTTCAGTCGTTCGTTTGAGACCTGAAGTCTTTGTTGTGTTGTTGTTGTATTGTTGTTTGTTTCCAATATGCATCACTCCCAACTCCTGGACAGAAGCTCTAGGGGCCGTGCACAGAAATATTACAACTAGGTAATTCACACTAGCAACAATCCACAGATGAGGGATAACCATTCATCGTGTTGGTTTTTCTCTGGGACTATGTTACTTCCACTCCAGTCATGATATCTTCTAGCCATCCACGCATTCTGCCTGCCCAAAAGCTCATGATGTATCTCTTTATAAACTGCTTGCATAGTAACCCATTGTGTAGATGTACACATTTTCTCTATCCACTGGTCAGTTGAGGGGCATTGGGTAGTCTCCTCAAGCTCCTTGCTAATTTTTGAAGAGCAGCTGAAATAACAATGCCTGTGCATGTATCTCTGCGGGGGGTGAGTTCTTGGGGGGTACACCCAGAGTGGTATGGCGGGTCAGGTAGGCAATTCATTCAAGTTCTTCCAAGGGTTATCCTACACTAGCTTCCATAGTGGCTGTATTGAGGTTACATTCCACAGCAGTGGATGACTGTATTCCTTTTCCACACAACCTCTCCAGCAACTTGGTATCATTTGTTTTCTTGACCTAGCCAGTCTATTGGGGTTCAGAATAATATGATATCTTAAAGTGGTTTGAACTTGCATTTCCTTAAGATTAATGATTGTTTTTGAAACACTTCTTAAGGTATTGCTCAGCCATCTCGATTCCTCACTTGGGAAGTCTGTTCAAGCTCTTTGCTCCATCTATTGAGTGGGTCATTTGTTTTCTTTCTTCTTTGTTTTTTGAGTAGTTTATATTGCTGGAAAGCACATGCTTTTTGTCAGGTTTCTTGTTTCTGTGGTGGAAGGTTTCCTCCCCACTTCTGTGGGCATTCTCTTCACTTCCTTGATTTGTTTCTTTTGAGTACGAAGCGTTGAGTTTAATGAGTTCCCATTTGTCAATTGTCGACATTAATTCTTGTGCAGCTGTGTCTGATTTAGGAAGTCTTTCCTATGCCTATGTCTTGTAGACTGCTGCCAACTTTTTCTTCTATTGCCTTCAGAATTTGGGGGTCTTCGTTGAGGTCTTTAATCCATCTGTAGTTGATTTGCATAAAGGGCGAGAGACGTGGTTAGGTTTTCATTCTTCTACAATGTGTGATTCCGTTTTGCCAACCCACTTGCTGAAAGATGCTGTCTTTTCTCACATTGTGGTCTTCTTGGCCCCCTTGTCAAATTTGAGATGGCCTGAAATTGTATGTGCCCTCAGGTTGGATACTTCAGTTTTTGTTCCTTTGGGCACAGGGTCTGTTGTGTGTGCCAACACCAGGGTTTTTTTATGAAATAGCCCTGTAGTTATTTGAAGTCTGGTTAGGATCACCCCTGTGTATGCTCTTTTCACTCAGGGTTTTTGGCTATTTGGAGTCTTTGTTTTTGCAATGAAAAAAATTAAGGACTTTTTCCCAAGCCGTGAAGAAGCTTTGGGATTTTAATTGGGATTTGCATTAAATCTATATAAGAGTTTGGGGTAGAGTGGGACATTTTTTACATGTTAATTTTCCAATCACATGAGCATGGTGGTTTTTCTCACCTTTCGATGTCTTCTTCGATTTCTTTCTTTAAAGGGTTTTAAAATTTTTATTGTAGAGATGATTTCTGGTTTTTTTGTCTTTGGTTAGTTTTGCTCCTAGGTTTTTAATTGTTTTGCGGCTAATTGGAGTGGGAAGGTCCTCCTGAATCCTTCTCCAGTTCTTGTTGTTGGTTTGTAACTAAAGGCCTACTGATTTTTTTTTAGTTTAATTTTGTATCAGCAACTTTGCTGATGAGCTGTTTAATCTTATGGCTAGGAGTTTTTCTGGTGGAGTTTTTAGCATCCCTTAAGTAAACAATCATATCGTCAGCAAATAAGGACAGCTTGCCTTCCTCTTTTCCAATTAGTACTCCTTTAATTTCCTTTTCTTGCCTTATTGCCCTAGCAAGGGTTTCAAGCACTCTATTGAAGAGGAGTTGTGACAGGGTCAGCCTTGCCAAGTTCCTACTTTAAAGGGAATGTTTCTGTCCTTTCCCCATTTAGGATGATATTGGCTGTGGGTTTCCTGTACATGGCTTTGATTACATTGAGGAATGATCCCTCTAATCCAATTCCCTCTAGGACTGTAAGCATAAAGAGATGCTGGATTTTGTCAAAAGCTTTTTCAGCATCAATTGAGATGATGGTGTGGTTTTTGTGTTTTAGTCCATTCATATGCTTGATGATGTTTATTGATTTTCGTATGTTGAACAGTCACTGCATCTCAGGTATGAATCCAACTTGGTCATGATGGATGATCTTCTTGATGTGAGTCTGTAGGCAATTTGCCAGTATCCTGCTTAGAATTTTGGCATCTGTGTTCATTAGAGAGATGGGTCTATAGTTCTCCTTTTTGGTTGTATCTTCGCCTGGTTTTGGTAATAGAGTGATGCTGGCTTCATAGAAGGAATTTGGGGGAATTCCCTCTGTTTGTATCCTTCTAAACAATTTCAGTAATAATGGCTGTAGGCCTTTTTGAAATGTTTTATAGAATTCTGCTGTGAAATCGTCTGGGCCTGTGCTTTTTTTTAGTTGGGAAGTTTCCTCTTACATCTTCAATTTCTTCATGTATTATGGGTCTATTTAAGTTGTTGATCACTTCTTGGTTGAGCTTTGGTGACTCGCGGGATTTTAGATATTCATCCATTTCTTCTAGTTTTTCAAACTTGGTAGAATATAGGTTTTTGAAGTATTCCCATATGATTTTCTGGATCTTTTCCTTGTCTGCTGTGATATTTCCCTTTTCATCACAGATTGTACTGATTTGGAGTTGCTCCTTCTTTCTTTTGGTTAACTGGGCTAGAGGTCTGCCTGTCTTGTTTATTCTTTCAAAGAACCAACTTTTGGATTCATTGATTTTTTGTATTGTTTTCTTTGTTTCTATTTCATTGATATCTGCTCTGTTTTTTGTTATTTCTTCCTGTCTTTTGCATTTAGGGTTCATCTGTTTTTGCCTATCAAGTGCTTTTAGCTGCAGTGTTAGATCATTCACTTGTGCTCTTTCTGTTTTTCTAATGTATGCACCCAGGGTTATAAACTTCCCTCTTAGGACTGCTTTTAAGGTATCCCATAGGTTTTGTTGTGTTGTATTGTCATTGTCATTCAGTTCCAGGAATGCTTTTATTTCTCTCTTTATCTCTTCCTTGACCCATTCTTTATTCAAGAGTGCATTGTTTACTCTCCATGTGTTCTTTTTTTATTTTTTTTTAATTAATTTTATTTATTTCTGTATGTGTATGAATGTACTGTCTGCATGCAATTCTGTGCACCCGTGATGTGCAACGCTGCGGAGTTCAGAAGAGAGTCTCAGATTCCCCTGGAACTGGAGTTCTCCTGGAATTGGAGCTTTAGACGGTTCTCAGCCGCCATGTGGTTGCTGGGGATCTAACCCGGGTCCTCTGAAAGAGTGGTCGGCACTCTTAACTGCTAGGCCATCTCTCCAGCCCCTCTCCATGTGTTCTTGTAGGTAGTAGGGCTTATCCTGGTGTTGATGTTGAGCTTTATTGCACTGTGGTCTGATAGAATGCATGAAATTATTTCAATCTTTTTGTATTTGTGGAGGTTTCTTCAGTGTCCCAGCATGTGCTCGATTTTGGAGAATGTTCCATGAGGTGTTGAGTAGAAAGTGTATTCTCTGGTATTAGGGTGGAATGTTCAGTAGATGTCTGTGAGGTCCATTTGGTGTATCATATCATTCAGTCCAGATGTCTCTCTGTTTTTTCTTTGTCCTGTTGACCTGTCTAAAGGACTCAGTGGGGTATTGAAGTCCCTTACTATGAGTGTACTGGGGTTAGTCTGTGATTTGTGGTCCTGGAGAATTGTCTTTATAAAGTTTGGTGCATATATTTTCATAATTGTGAAATCTTCTTGGTGAATTGTTCCTTTGATAAAAATGTAACGGCCTTCTTCGTCTCTTCTGATTTCTTTTACTCTGAAGTTTATTTTGTCTAATATTAAAATAGCAACACCTGCTTTCTTTTTGGTACCATTTGCTTGGAATGATTTTTCCATCCTTTCACTTTAAGGTGGTGCCTGTCCTTGAAGGTAAGATGTGTTTCTTGTAGACAGCATATTGATGGGTTCTGTTTCCTAATCCAGTCTCCCAGTTCGTCTTTTGATTGGGGAAATTAGTCCATTAATATTTAAAGTTATGACTGATAGGTTTGTGTTGCTTCCTTTTGCCTTATTATGCATTGTGGTTTTGGTTTAGATTTCTACTTCTGCAGTTATGCTTTTATTGATTTCTCTTTCTCGGTGCCTGGGGATGGTTGCTCCTTTCTTTTGTCCTTTGAATTGCTTCAAGTATTCTCTGAAGGGTTGGTTTTCTGGTCATATATTCTTTCATGTTGTTTATGTCATGGAAGATTTTTCTCTCTCCTTCAACTATAATCGACATTTTTACTGGGTATAGTAACCTGGGTTGGCACCTATAGTCCTTTAACACTGGGAATGCTTTGATCCATGCCCTTCTTGCTTTTATAGTTTGCACTGAGAAGTCAGTTGTAATTCTGATAAGTTTCCTCTTATGAGTCACTTATTGTTTTTCTCTTGAGGCTTTAAGGATTTTGTCTTTGTTTGGGGTTCTAGCATTTTAGCTATGATGTGGCGTCTAGAGTTTCTTTTCTGATCTTATCTGTTTGGAGTTCTATGTGCTTCTTGTATTTGTACTGGTTTGTCTTTTTTAGGGTTGGGGAAGTTTTCATCTATTATTCTGTTGAAGTCCTTCTTGAGTTCTTCATTCTCTTTTCTTAATTCTTTGATTTGCTCTTTATAATCTTGTACTTCTTTAATTATGTTCACAATTGTACTTCTGATATCTGTGTCCTGGGCCATTTCCAAGGGGATCCCACTGTAGGAATCTTCCACAGGGTTGGTAGAGAGCTTGGTGTGGGATTATCCTGCTCCTTTCTCATGTTGTCCCTTCTCTGTGTTCCTGGCATATGGGCTTCTCCTTGCCTGTATTCCAATGTGAGGCCCAAGTGCCTCTTCACTGTGTTTAGGGCTTGCTTTGCTTGCCTACTTCAGATTCCTTCTTTGTTTGTTTGATAGTTCTTTATTATTATAAGACCCTTCCATCTCAAAATAGTAGCTTTGTGCCAGGCATGGTGGCACACGCCTTTAATCCCAGCACTGGGGATGCAGAGATAGGTGGATCTCTGTGGGTTCAAGGCCAGCCTGGTCTACAGAGCAAGCTCCAGGACAACTGGTACTAAAAGGGAGACCCTGTCTCAAAAAATACCATAAAAAATGTAAAATAGTAGCTTTGTGTAGTAACTGTTTGTATCCCTGTAGCCCCCAATTACAGAAGAAATCACTAAATTTTGTCAGAACATTTCTCAAAACATCTCAGTATGTTTTGTTTGTTGTTTAAATTTTTTATTTACTTATTTTTATTTTATGTGTGCAAGCTTATTGCCTGCAGGGACGTTCATTCACCCACATTGTGCAAAGTCCACAGAGGCCAGAAGAAGTTGTCAGACTCCCTGGAACTGGAGTTAAAGAGGATTGTTAGCTATCATGTGGGTGTAGAGACTCAAAACTGGGTCCTCTAAAAGAGCAGCCAGCACTCTGAACCACTGAGATGTCTCTCTGGCTCCTGTTTTTTTCATTCTTTTGTGTTTTTTACTGTTTTCTTGGAAAAGTGGGGCAAAAAAGAAAAATATAACATTTTGAGGACCTAATATCCTATTCCTAAAATAATCTGTCTATTATAGACTTACAAAGACAAAACCATATGACGAAGTGGGTTTATACCTCTTGTATTCTCCTTCCTAGAACTTCACAAGTGTCCTGAAAGTGGAACTGTGAAGATCCATAGGGTGGAGGAGACAGAATAATTGGGCAAGGGAACAAATTTTTGAATAGTACCAAACTAAGAATGTTTTGGGAAATCATTTAGGGGAAAGCTTGGGGATTGGGTCTTCATCTCTGTGAAATCGCAGAGAGAGAGATAAAGATGGAGATGATAGAGATAGAAATAGAGATGAAAGAGATAGAGATAGAGATGAGAGAGTGAGAGAGGGAAACATAAAATTATCAGACTTCAAGGAGGAGAGGGATTAAATAGATGGGAGAGAAAAGGAAGAGAGTGGGCTAAGAATAAAAAAATGAAAAAAAAATGAAAAAAATGCAGAGCATATGTGTATGGAATTATCAATCAACACATTTAATAAATTAAAATTCTAACAGAAAAATTTGTCTTTTTCTTGATACATGTTAGGAAATTAAATATTCATATTCACCCTGAGATACTTTTTTTCTCCACAGACAGCCATTTACTGACATTTCAACTCCAAAGATTTGCAATTGCAAACAATTGGTATCTAAATGAATTGTGACAGCTGGAAGAAAAACTATTTTAAACGTTTCTTTCATATGTCAAATCATTTCATTACTTAATTTTCAATGACATATTTAATCACATTTTCCATCATGATAATACTAATAATCCAGAAAATGGTCTTTTGTCATGCAATATATTTTGACATAAATCAGAAGTCCTATCAAAGTTTTGAATTACATGATGTGGTATGTCTCTACTTCATTGTTTCTTTATTTCTTTATCTACAACGAATAAAACCATTCACAATATTTTAAAACTCTCTGATCTTTCTAAGACAGATATTTAGTGGTTATTTGTTTTGCAAGATACCAATAAAAGCTTTTTTTCCTTAATCTTTATTGAGCTTTTGTGCATTTCATACAATATTTCTTAATCAAGTTTATGCCCATCCCCCATCTATGCCCCACCCCCATACTCATGCATTCTGCCATACATGTTAAGTCCTGTCTTGTATCTTTTTCTCAAGTCTTTCTTTAAACTTTTTAAATGTAAAAGTTGACTCATTAGAGATGTACTGGATGTTTAAATATTTGTAACGTCCCCCTGACTTCAAGGTTGTCTGGAAAGAGAATTAATTGTAGTTCCCAAGCACTTTAAGAAAAACACACCACAACAGAGAGGAGGTGTACTTGAGACAACTACATAAATGCATGAGCAGACTGTAATTTTCTATACCTGCTATTCTCTAGGAAAACCAGTAAACAGTAAAAGTTTCAATATGTTTGAGACTCAGATTTTGACTATATCAATAACAAGCAGTGAGTCCATTTGAACTGACAGACAGAGAGAATCCAGAGCCAGAAAAGCTAGGATGAAACAGAAGAGTTTACTGAGCCTCTTATATACCTTGTGCAAATGGTACCCATCAAAATGGTCATTGACCCAAAGATAAGTAGGGCCTGAACTGTGCAAAGAACCTCCTGCTCTGGCTCAGTCTGTTTCAGCCTGATTGTTAAAGGACCTCTGCTGACATATTAGGTAGCTCATCTAGCATTTTTGAGTTTTCAAAGTTGGGAATTAAACTCCCCACTTCAGAACTGTATTAGTAATTAGCCTTCCCTTTGTTTAATATGAATGCTGCCAGGCTGGACAGATGGCTCAGCAATTAAGAGCACTGAATGCTCTTGCAGAGGACTCAGGTTTTGTTCCTAGCATCCATATGGGAGCTAACAAACTTCCATAATTCACATTACAGAAGATCCGACTCTCTCTTCTGGTCTCCACAGAAACTGCACACACATGGTATACTTATATATATCCAAGAAAAATACTCATACACATAATAAAAAATAAATAAATAAACAAACAAATAAAAATAAACAAATACGAAAGCTTGGCACTCCATTTTTCTAGCCTGGAAAGTTGTTGAAACTAGGCTAAGAGTAGTACTATGTCTTTGATAGTAAAATAGCTATTTTAGATTAAAGTGATTCAGAGAGGTAAACAACTCTATTTTATGGCTTCCTGGAGGGAATCAGCTGATTAAGAGATTACTGGCTATAAAATGGATTTTAATCCATCCAACATTTACACTAATTTATTTTAAATAATTAGGCTGGAGGTACAGGTCAGTCAGTAAAGTACTTTCCAAGCATGAAGACCCGAATTTGATGTCCAGAACCCACATGACAAAGCTGGGATTTCAAACATGGGTGAACTGTTTGCTGGTTGGGTGAGGGGTGTTGATTTGTACAGTGTTAGGATAAAGTTGAAATTTTAGAACCTAAAGTACACTAATTAAGATGTCAAAATATTAGAGAACAAAGTTTGGTTAATCTAGGCTAATTGTGTGGACTTAAGCATCCAAAGGAAAGTATAACTAAAATATAAATAGTACTCCTTTTAAAGCCTGAAAAACTGTGCCTCCAGATATTAAGCTTAAAGTTATATGAAATAGTGTTAAACAGACACAAAACCTTAGATGTTGGCCTTGATCAATAAGATAGGGTCATCTGCAGCCAAAGAACAAGTCCACTATTGTCAATTAATGCTCAATAACAAAATTTCCTCTTTCTTTCTAGCAACTATCTAAGTGGAAACTCATATATTGACTATTAAAACACCCAGAAAGAAGATGCTGAGTCCAGACATCATGGCCAAATGAATAGAAGGAGGAACCTAATAAAGGATGCTTTGAAACCCCTTGTCAAGAAATTCTAATCGACTGTTGTTAGAAATTTGAATTCATGCTGTTCTTACTTCTTCTGGTCCCCTGCCTAGATCACATACCTAATTACTCCTGCCTCCACTTTGCTTTCATGGGCACCAGTCAAGGACTTTTCCCTTTTGGGGGCCTTTTAGATAGACCCTCTGAATGGGGGATACCCCGTTTCCCATAACCAACATCCGTTTTTAGCATGGAAGAAGTCAGAGTTGTCGTCATCCTGATTCCCATCTGGTGATTGGGGTGACCCTTTTCAGAGGGTAACATAACTAAACAGGAGCTAGAAATTGACTAGGTTGTTTAGGGATAAGCCCCCCCCCCCAAATTAACCAGACCCTTTCTTAGTTGAGAACTCAAGGCTTCCTGGACCAGCCAGTACATACTTATCCTTCTGGTAGCCTGGAAAGTGTAAGAAAAGAAAAAAAAGGAAGGGGAAAAAAAAAGAGAATTACATACCAATCCCTATAGATTAATTCTTTATTTAACCAGAAAAGAAATGGAACCCCCCTCTTTTCACTTTGTTTTGTCATTGTCATTTTGTAGTGTGTGTGTGTGTGTGTGTGTGTGTGTGTGTGTGTGTGTAAGGAGAAAATTTTACAAATGTAAAAAAAAATAATAGGTTGTTTTTTTTTTTTTCCCAGAGTAGGAAAATTAGTTCATCATAGCAGAAAACTCTGGACCCACTGAGACTCTGCCCCACTTCTTCGGGTAAATCTGTGCTTCTGTGAAGCTGAATAGCTATGGTAGAGTTGACTGCTGTGACCATTTCTCAGAGCTAAAAGCTCAGAGTGCCTAGCAGGGAATTCACTCCCAGAGTTCTGAGAATGTAAGACTTGGAGTCATAGTAGTAAAAGTTGCTAAGATATTATTAGTTAAAATGATTTATGATGGTCAATGCTGAAATCTGTGAATGTACTGAAAGCTATTGTGTGATATCACTAAATAGGTGATTTGTATATGTAAATTTTATTTCAGTATTGTTGTTCTAAGAAATAGAGAGACAACAGTTATAGCTGTACTATAGAATATGGTACTATTATGCATAGATTACAGTCTTGAACTATGGACACAAATGACTCAAAGTAGATTTAATAAACCATTGAAATCTTAAAGGCTAGTCAAAAATGAACGGTAAGGAAATATATAATAAAAAATCATCACTGCAGAATCTTTTGAAATAATCATCATGGCTACATGATATTTATCAAAGGTCATATCTGTTCAAAGTGTTTAATATGGAATTAATTATTTAATCCACACAGTCATGTTATGACAGGTATCATTATTTCTACTTTAATAATAGAATAAGAACTGAGGAAAATGAAGATACTCATCAAGAACACTTACAAAGCAGAACTACTAACTAAGACTTAAGTTCTAGTTCTACCACCTTGATCTTAGCGTTTTCTTTTAAGTGCTCTGTATAGTTAAGGTAATACTACATGCTATATAGACAAATTGAAAATGGTTCAGTGACTTGGCATAATAAAAGCTTACATTTAGTCATATGAAACTCAGCATGGATTTGCTATTTCAAGCAGTTTTCCTGCCACCAGCTGTTTAGACTCTTGCTCTTTCCATTTTGTGGCTTTGCAGCAATCAGCATGTAACTTTCAAGGTGTTGTGTTCATCTGCCTTGAACTAGAAAACATGTTTCATCTGTGTGGCACAGAAATAGACCTTAGTAAGGGGATAACATAACATTTTCTGCTAAACTTTCACTTGGGACTACATCTGCCTTGTAATAGACCTCTTCAATAAAATAATCATTTTCCCTTTTTTTTTTTTAATCAAAATCAGGGTTAAGAAAGGTCAAATACTAGAGACACCATCATTCAAGCTTTGGGAATGGGCTTTTTTTTTTTTTTTTTTTGTCTTTTCGAGACAGGGTCTCCCTGTAGCCCCAGCTGTCCTGAAACTCACTCTGTAGACCAAGCTGGCCTTGAACTCACAAAGATCCACCTGCCTCTGCCTCCCAAGTACTAGGATTAAAGGCATGCGCCACCACGCTCCGCAGGAATGGGCTTTTTAAAACTAGGATAGATCTGGTCAAATCAGGAGTTTACGCCTTAGGTTCAATTTCAAGAAAATACAAACATGGTGAGGCTCATGTCTACTTGATACGGCAGCCCTCCTTGGTGTGACAAAATTATTAATAGAAGCAAATGATAAGGCAACATTTTGCATCTGGGTGGGGGAGAAAGTATTTAGGTATCTCATGAGAACTGGGAAGTTCAAACAGATGGTTTAGGAAGAAAGCCAAATGTAAAACACAAACTTGAACTTCTGTGGATCAGAGAAATCACATTAGCACCTGCATGAGGTCGGGGCTGGGTAGGTACTCACCAGCAGAGCATTTGTGTAGGGTGCATACAGCCTTGACTGCAATGCAAAACCCTGAAAAAATGATAGACGTTTTGCTGAAAATTATACCTTTACAATTTCCTTTTGCTTCTACCTGTTTGCTAATGGAACACTATTATCCAATATTTAAACAGGTTCAGAGAGAAGTTACTGCTTACCAATCTGACTATATCAATCAAATATCTGAATCTCTCATACTCCATGTATTTCTTAATAAACCTTCCATAAAACAAGGAATAAAACTGTGTAAAGTAAATGAAAATGAAGTGACAACTGTAACCAAGAAATTAAAAAACGGGGCTGGAGAGATAGCCTAGCGGTTAAGAGCACCAACTGCTCTTGCAGAAGACCCGGATTCGATCCTCAGCACCCACATGGAAGCTAAGAACCGTCTGTAACTCCAGTTCCAGGAGAACTCCAGTTCCAGGGGAATCTGAGACCCTCTTCTGACCTCTGCGGCATTGCACGACACGGGTGCACAAACCTACATGCAGACAGTACATTCATACACATACAAAAATAAATAAATAAATAAATAAATAAATAAATAAAATAGAAATTTAAAAACATTCTAAGAGTTGATGTTCTCCCGTGTTTCAGAATAATTATTTTTCAGTCATCTGTATACAGCTGAAATGAATGATACCTTTATTACAGTATCAACTAGTCTTACTAGATTTGGAGAAAGGCAGGACCTACCTTGTTATTCATCTGAATGACTCCTCTATGTGCCCTCAAAATGATGACTCTTTATTTCCTAGGTCACTGGATAAAACCCATGTCTTTAAACTTCAGTAAGGATTTACCTGTACAGAGTTTTAAAATAATGCATGTCTGGCAGATAAGGTGTAGCTGGTACTGACGGAGGAGTCTTGCTTGACTCAAGGAGAACTATATTTGCTGTTATTGGTTTATGGTCCTTTGGTAAACTCTTGGATTCCAGAGACCTACTGTACTTGCAAGCAGGTCTCCCTACATCTTTCCCATGTTTATATCAGTCTTCAACAGCAGGGCCTTATTCGCCTCTCTTCCTGCAGAAATCCAGTTTGGAGGCAAGGAGCCTTTACCTTTGTGGGGGCTTTGGATCCCCTGGCCACATCTCCTTTGGTAGAATAAACCATTGTTATGTCAGAGCTCCTGTATTAATATATTTTGTTTAAGTGCATAGCTTAAGGAGTATATATAGATTATATTTGGTTCTGAATATAGAATCATCCTTTTCAGTTTCTATGTCCATTAGTCAATTAAAGAAGGCAGTTTTTACTGATTTACAAGAGAATACCTCTATAACAGCTGGCTCCAATCCCAGCTGGAGAACGACCATCACATCATCTTTCTCCTTATCTATGGGGGAGTATGTTTGCAGCAGTGGCAGCCATAGTGTTTATCCCAAATCTAATGGCTATTAGCTCTCTCCTTGGAGTAATAACCCATGGCTGATGCCACAAGCTTACATCCTAATGGTTAGGAGATGTTATAAACCACATGAAGACCCTGCCATAACTAACAGAAGAAAATGTATTCATGAATAACATACCATCCAAACATCTGTTGTCTAACCAAAGAACCTACCATAAAACTTTAGTGTTTTTTAAATACCTATATATCTAATTGTGTGTGCTTCATTAGTAGGATCGAAAGGCTATATTTATATGTTTAAATACCTAAATATCTAATTGCATGTGCTTCATTAGTAGGATCGAAAGGTTATGCCTGGACAAGCTGGAGCCCATGAAGAAAACAGCCAGAATTGACTAGAGACCAAGAAACAGCTCCAGAAAAGTAGAGTGTTTTGCTCTCATCCACCTGTGCCCCTTTTAATAAGGAGGAACAATCTGCGGAAGAGGGGGCGTGGTAGAATGTAAGGGCTACGATTGAGGTTAATGGTGAAACTACAACAATATAGACTGGACACTCATTTGATCAACTTGATTGAACATACAAGCCCCCCCTGCTGGATGGTGGGACCCATGAGCTGTGTGGGTTTGGGCACAACTGCTTGCAAATTGGTTTTACATGAAGGATTCTTGTACTCACAAATTATCACTTATTGTTAAAAAAAATGAAAACAAAACAAAACAAAAAAGCACAGAAAGATGCAGAAAACTTACGGCAGAATGCATGATTTGGGATGGGTAGGGGTGGGGTCGGGGGAAGGGAAGGGGATATATGCCTGAACTGAATTGGAAAATGATGTATGAAATACACAAAGCATCAAAAAAAAATTGGATCTAAAAAAAATGCATGTCTGTAAAAATATTACCTTACAGATCATTTTAATATTAAGTATTTACTAAACCATAAGTCTGCTGCTTAAATATATTCTGCAGATTATTATGAAAATGAGTGTCAACACTTCAAAATGTCATAAATTATAGTTAGTATTATTTTACATACTAGAAAATTGTGCAGTGAACCAGATGTTTCTAAAAAATCTCCATTTATAGCCAGGCATGGTGGCATATGTCTTTAATCCTAGCACTTAGGAGGCAGAGGCAGGCAGATCTCTGTGAATTCAAGGCCAGCCTGGTCTACAGAGCAAGCTCTAGGACAGCCGGATTGGCAGGGAGACCCTGTCTCAAAAAGACCAACAACAACAACAACAAAACCCCTCAATTTATTCATTTATTTTTACTTAAAAACTTGAATTCCCTTTTATCGAATATGTAGCTATAACCTGAATGCACTGTATTATTTTAACACATATCCCAGCAGTGTATACAGTATTTTGAATTATTACTAACCCAGGATATTATTTTTTAAATTATTGTAAGACTGTCCTCTGAAAAACATCTGTACTTACAAGACTCATTCATATAGCAATTCAAGTTTGGTAGTTAAACTCTTTCAGACTTTTGACTCCTTGGGAAAAGAGCATAACATTACATTGTGAGTATGTGAGATTTTGGACAGAAAACTTAATTTGCAGTTCCATCAATACAGGTCTGCCAAATGCAGGGTGAGTTTAGTTTCACCTAATTTATAGGTCTGATTTTCAATTAACCTGTCTTTCAAGTCACACACACACACAAAAACTATCAAGCTTGAGAAATAAAGGATAGGAGCCATCGGACGAAGCACAAATTTATGTCTAATAATATTCCTCACAAAAATAAAAACATAGTTTGGAAGACAAGACGAAAATAATCATACTCATACCAGATGCCTTGGAACAACACATTTGAAAGAAAATCTGTGAGAAAATTTGTGGGCCAAGCATAACGGTTCATCACTGTAACCCTGGCACTTGGAAGGCTGAGGTAGGAGGTTAGCCCGCTGAGTTTGACACTAGCCATCCCTATGCTGTGAGTCAATACTCAAAAAGACAAGGAAAAGAAGAAGCAGGTCCAGGAGGACCCGGCCCAGGACCAGGGGAATGAGAGCCAAGAGGAAAGAAAAGCCATTATCAAATCTCTCAAGTTATTTGAAATTTTTAGTTCCCATAACTGTACATACATTTTAGGATACAGGGTGACAATTTAATACATATATACAATGTGCAGTGACCAAATTAATCACCATTGTTTCTACTCTTCTTACAGTCTAGTAATGAGTGCTATTCTTTTTTTATACTTCTGAGAGAGCCACATTTTAGGTTCTAAACATAAGATCATATAGTATTTATTTTTATGGACTTGGTTTATTTCATTTCTATATTTTGGAGGATAGTCTTGCAATAAAATATAGATTCAAAAACACATCTCTAACCATATCTGAAAATAAGTAAATAACAACAACATTAGGTACCTAGAAATGTGTATCTCAAACCTTCCTTCATAATGGCTATGAAGGATTTCTCAGTTTTTATGGCATTTCTACAGTTTTGTTGCTTTAAAAAAAACATGAAGGTCAAGAGCAAACAGGAACTCTTTGCGTACTAGAAGATCTTCAGAAATTTTGCTTCACAGAACCAGATTAAGGCATTTTGAAATGAACATTGAGTTGCTGGGCTTAATGTTTGCTAATGTGAAAATAAGATTGTCATTTCATCTGTTCTGTTTGCATTTTCAACAAGCACTTCTGACACCCAAAGCTAAGAATGTGTTGCTTTTGTATTAAAATAAGTAGTTGAACTGTATCCCCCTCATCCAATATTCATTCTATTACTTACCTGAGCCTTCTTTCTAAACAGCTGCTCATATCAATAACTCTTCTCCTGCATAAAGGAAGCAGCTTACTTCTGATCCAGCTTCAGAAACCAGAGCCTGGTATCTCTTAGGGGTTCTACACCTGCCTGTAATTTAATCACCCACTGTGACTGTTGCTCAACACCAAAATAACTCAAGTAGTCTTCATCTGCAAGGGCAAAAAATGGAATTCTTGAAAAGGAAGCCTACTAAGAGAATTTTAACTACTCTGACACATCCCTAAGGAAATAGAAAACTAAAAAGCTATTTCTCAAGTGATTAACATTGATTAATTCACAACTAAGATAATGATTTGCATAATTTTAGAATATGTAATTAACTTCATGATCTGTCTAAGCACTTCAGACATAAACAGTAAGTTTTCCCAGGTTTTCCTTTTCCTGAATTAGTTTACTATTCTTAATGTAGCTAACTGGCAATGATGGTTAGAGGAAAGCTGGAGTGTGAAGGGTACATAATAGGATCAGTGGTCACAGCTCTGAGATCCAATTGTCACCCTATCACATACTACATGACCTTGAATAAGCCATCTAATGACTCCAAAACTTTCTTTAACTGCAAACTACAGTTGTAAAAAAGTCACAGCCACAGAAGGCTTATAATGATTAAATGACATAATATAGGTTACATATTTATCCCATGATTACACCAATAATCAGATTTTGGGATAATTCTCTGATGATAATTTCCAGTTCATTTAACAATGCCTTTGTACAGATTTCAAGATGATGCTAAATTCATATCATACGTACTACTTTCTTCAGTATAAGAAATGACAGATTCTATAGGAAGTAAAGATGAGTTGAGAATGACAGTTCAAGGTCCTATCTCCAGAATAGCTCACTTCTCACAATTATGTGCAAAATTACAGTGGTGACATGTATATATATATATATTAGAAGAAGGTGTATAAATTGGTAAATAGGAGGCAGAGACAAATGCCACAGGTAAGAAGAGGAAGTTTCAGAACAAACCCCAGGTGTATGGTAATTTGAATAATAGGTGAGTTCCTTTGTTAATAAGTGCTACCATTTTTTACAACATATTTGAGGCAGACCCTCAAATATGCTAAACTTCATGTGACCTATTAATATCTATAAAAGTAAAAGACACAAAAGTAAAGATGAAAGTAGAAACATCTCTATTTTGATAAATTAGGATGGTATCCACACAATTTAGGGTCCTGAAATATAAGCTTTATTAGCTTCTTGCAAAATCTAATTCTGCTATTTATTCCACAGCTCTATAAGAATCAATAAGTATGACAAACAATCAAAACCATATAGACTCATTCCAAACCTTCACTGAGGTCCATGGAAACAAATTCTTTTCTTTGTCCCTTTCTTCCTAATTTTCTATTTTCATGGCCCAGGTGACTATATTCTAATACAGATTAAAAACAAAAAGATGCATTTGAACAGTAAAGTGATGAGCAAATTTAATCAACATGACAATTATTATTAACAATGTTATCATAATTTTCCTTACAAGGAAGGGAAATTATGAAACTCAACCAACACCTGTACTTAAAATCAGTAAAAGTAGGCTTCTCCCCAAATGAATCAGATTGCAAAGTCCACGTTCCCAACTCTCTTCAAATGCAAGTAGATGGAAATGTTCTGAAAGGATACAAAAGGCTGATAAATAGTGAAAAATACATGATCGTTTTAGCATTCTCCATTATTAATGTCAAAGAGTTGCAAAAAAAGCACTTAATCCTACAGAACATAAAGAATGTAGATCTAAATTGCCAATTCACAATGAAGACCAATTGCAAACACACATGCACACAAATATACACATATGTTCACTTATATGCATACATGTACACACATAAACACATATTCAAACATGTACATGCATGCATACATGGACACATACACATGCACAAATACATACACATGTATACATACACACAAATCCCTGCACAAACAAATTACACATACCTTCAAATCTACATACAGTCACACACTATGTGTATGTATATGGGAGTGTGACTATAGAGCAGCTAAAAATTTCTATCTGTGATAATTTGTGAGTACAAGTATCCTTCATGTAAAACCAATTTGCAAGCAGTTGTGCCCAAACCCACACAGCTCATGGGTCCCATCATCCAGCAGGGGGGTCTTGTATGTTCAATCAAGTTGATCAAATGAGTGTCCAGTCTATATTGTTGTAGTTTCACCATTAACCTCAATCGCAGCCCTTACATTCTACCATGCCCCCTCTTCCGCAGATTGTTCCCTAGGCTTAGAAAAGAGGCACAGGTGGATGAGAAGCAAAACAGTCTACTTTCTCTGGAGCTGATGTCTTGGTCTCTAGTCAATTCTGGCTGTTTTCTTTCATGGGCTGCCAGCTTGTCCAGGCATAACCTTTCGATCCTACTAATGAAGCACATGCAATTAGATATATAGGTATTTAAACAGTATAATATATAGCCTTTCGATCCTATTAATGAAGCACACACAATTAGATATATAGGTATTTAAACATTGTTATGGTAGGTTACTTTGGTATAGACACAGATGTTTTGATGGTATGTTAATTCATGAATTACATTTTCTTATTGTTAAAAAATGAAAACAAAACAAAACAAAAAAGCAGAGAAAGATGCAGAAAACTTATGGCAGAATGCATGATCTGGGATGGGTAGGGGTGGGGTGGGGGGAAGGGAAGGGGATATATGCCTGAACTGAATTGGAAAATGATGTATGAAATACACAAAGCATCAATAAAAAAAAAATCAAATTGGGCCAAATAAGTTTCCTTATCCCCTAAAGATAACCAAGGTTCTAATGTAAAGCTCTGCCCACACTTTGTACTTCAATGTATATTTTGTATTTGTACATAAATAAAAGTGGAATCTCACTGGACATTTATTTAAAAAAAAAATTCTATCTGTATTGCCACTAAGGAGGTTCTCTTCGCTCTGTGTTTTTGTAAATTTCAGTGAGGTCTAGGTCCTTCTTTATCATTCTTTCTAGTAAGAAAATTATCTTCAATTGTAAATATGCTTGTTCAGAAAAGTGGCATAACACATTTTAAATTATAAGATAGTAAAATTTTAAATACTGCCTCCATCTTGGGTTGATGCAAAAACAGTGTGAGAATGTGTCTGGCTGTTTGATAAGGAAAAAAATGTTAGTTTGAAATCCTACAGGAAAGTTTGCATTCTCAATCTTCAGTTATTTCAAATGAACAAAATTAATGCATGTCTGTAAAATTATGAGATATAAAACAGTGAGAGTCATGAAGTTAGAGGTTTTCAGAATGTCCCTTGGTGCTGAGCTTCAAGCTTAACGTGAGGTCTGAGGGTTAATATGGTTCAAAGCTGCACATTGTATTTGACTTGTTTCTCTAGAGACCACATTTATTTCTGTGAAGTGAGGACATTTTTCAGTACATAAACCACATCATAAAAGTTTTAAAATATTGGTCAATAAAAGAACCACTAGTAATCTTAATAAAAACTCAATGTAAAAATGGCTTCCTTCCACTCTGGAAATTTAATTGTGAAGGGAAATAACTGGATGTGGTTTGGAACCAGGCCATCTGATGAGCCCAGTTTTTTCAATACCTCTCACTCATTATGAAATATGTGCATCGATGAAGTATTTGATGGACTTTTGTACCTTAGTTTCTGTACTTCCAAAATGGAGGCCATAATAAGTCGACTCATAGGTTATTCTAAGAAATAAATTAATGGGGCTGGAGAGATAGCCTAGGGGCCAAGAGCACCGACTGCTCTTGCAGAGGACCTGGGTTCGATCCCCAGCACCCACAAGGCGGCTAAGAACCATCTGTACCTCCAATTCCAGGAGAACTCCAGTTCCAAGGGAATCCGAGACCCTCTTCTGACCTCTGCGGCATTGCATGACACGGGTGCACAAACCTACATGCAGACAGTACATTCATACACATACAAAAATAAATAAAAATTAAAAAAAAAGAAATAAATTAATGTAAATTGCTTTCAACAGTTATCGCCTACTTCAGAGCACACAGATATACACATTGCTACATGCATTATACATACACACATATTTACACAAATACACACATAGCACACAAATACTCATACATGTAAAAAAAAAAAAAAAACACCCACCCCCAGGCCATTCAATAATTACAGATGTCTTTCAATTCATGATGGGACTATGTTATGATTAAGCAATCAAATTTTGAAACTATCATACACTGAAAAGGAGTTGGGTAAGCCTAACTTCCTAATAGCTCAGTCCTGTAGTGTGACCCCTTATGACTATACAGCCATTTGGAGCTGATCTTGCCACTAGCCAGCATTATGCGAGAGTATACTACTATTTATCATTAGCAGAGAAAAAGACCAAAATCCAAAGCATAGTTTCTATTGAATATATACTGTTTTTAAATCATCCTAAAATGGAAAAAAAAATCATAAAATCCACCCTCATTAAACTTGAGATTCATAATCTACAACTTGCTTTTTTAAGTATTTTATATTTAAGTACATAACATGTTCATACAGCCCACAGTCTGAGCATTTTCTTTGGTTCTCTATCCTCTTTCCACAGTTCCTTGTTCATCAGGTGTTTTGGACCATTTGCTGCATTTTGATCTTTGACTGTACATTTAGCTCCTGACTCCGGAATCCACATCAATTTCAATTTATATTTTTTGTTCTGTTCTGGTTTTATCCAAAGTCTCTTAAGGAGTTAAGATAGAACATCCCAGGTGATCTAACTGTAACAAGTCTCTCTCCATCTGTTGCACTAACTCCATTTAGCCAGAACAGCTTTAAGGGTGTGTTTATTTGTTCATAGGTTTTTCTGTCTGCCTGTTTGCTTGCTTTTACATGAGGACTGAAAACACTTTTCCTACAATAGTTCATTTTGTAGAAGAAAAAATCCTTTGGACTACAAAACGTTGTCCAAGGGAAAGAAAATGTTCCTTACTCAAGGACAGATCATACTAGAGATGGAAAGATCTCTTTTTTATTGATGTTTTGTGTATTTCTGACATCATTTTTCAGTTCAATTTTGACATATTCCCCTTTCCCTTCCCCCCACCCCACCCCACCCCAGATCATGCATTCTGCCTTACATATCCTGCACTTTCTCTCAGTGCTAAGAATTTCTCTGCAAAGGTTTATTGTTTGGGGCATAATTTAACTATATCAGCTGTTATTTGACCCGGTGCTTATGTTGTTGTAGTTCCCTCCCTATTGTATTCCTCCAAAATATGCCTATATAAACATCATATATGTACCCAAATTGTGTCCTCCAGGAATAAACTGCATGTTAACTCCAATATATGTTTAGGAGTTCACATTTTTCCCCTTTAATTTTATATTATTCTAAAATATGAATATATACCTTCCACCCATATACATTAATTAGCATGTCTGAAAGTAAGTGGTAAGTTAATTCTAGGGCTCATTAAGGGATTCACATTATAACATCACAGTTGCTTTCAGATAGAAAGAAATATAGCAATAACGCTGCTCAGCTTGTCTTTCAATTGGGGGATTTGGTACTAGCATCCACAAATGAGGTAGACCATTCCCAGTTTGTTTTTTGGGGACTGTGTTACTTAGCATAATGGCTTCGATATCCATCCATTTACCTGAAAAGTTCATGATGTCATCTGTCTTTACAGCTGCATAGAACTCCATTGTGGGACTGGCGAGATGGCTCAGTGGTTAAGAGTGCCAACTGCTCTTGTAGAGGAGCCAGGTTCGATTCCCAGCACCCACATGGTGACTAAAAATCGTTTTTATCTCCAGTTCCAGGGGATTCTGACACCTTCTTCTGACCACCTCGGCATTGCACGAATCTGATGCACCAATCTACATGCAGATAGTACATTTGTACACATAAAAATAATAAATTTAAAAAAGGAATCTCTTTAAAAAAAGAACTCCATTGTGTAGATGTACCACATTTTTGTTATCCACTTGTCAGTTGAGGGGCATTTGGGTTGGTTCCAGCTCTTCACTATTGAGAAGAGGGATGCAATAAACATAAATGTGCATGTAATTTTGCAGCAGGATGAGTCTTGTGGGTATATACCCAGGAGTGGTATGACTGGGTCAGGTGGTAAGCTCATTTTGAGTCTTCCAAGGGTTATCCTCACTGCTTTCCATAGTGGCTGTATGAGTTTACATTCCCCCCATCAGTGGATGAGTGTTCTCCTTTTCCCCACAACCTCTCCAGCACTTGGTATCATTTGTTTTCTTGATCCTTGCCAGTCTTATAGGAGTGAGATGAGATCTTAAAGTGGTTTTAATTTGCATTTCCTTAATTATTAGCAACATTAAACACTTTTTAATATGTTTTTGAGTTTACTGAGGTCCCACTTGTCAATTGTCAACCTTATTTTCTACATAGCTGCTGTCTGATTTAGAAATTATTTTTCTATTCCTATGTCTTGTAGGTTGCTACCCATTTTTTCTTCTATCACCTTCAGAGTTTCAGGTTTCACAGTGATGTCTTTGATCCACTTAGAGTTGATTTTTGTACAGGGTGAGAGGTAGGAGTTTAATTTTGTTCTTGTACATATGGTGATCCAGTTTTGCCAGCATCATGTGCTGAAGATGCTACCTTTACTCCAATGAGCTTCTTATTGGCCCCTTTATTGAATATGAGGTGGCTGAAATTGTATGAGCTCAAGTTTGGATCTCCTATGCTGTTCCATTGGTCAACGGTTCTGTTTTTGTGCCAGTATAGGCTGTCTTTATGACTATAGTCCTGTAATATAGCTTGAAGTCTGGTAAGGTTATCCCCCCTGTATTGCATTTTTTACTCAGGGTTGCTTTAGCTATTTGGGGTCTTTTGTTTTTCCATATGAATTTAAAGATTTTTTTTTACATGTATGTAAAGCAACTCATGGGGATTTTAATTGGGATTGCATTGAATCTGTATATTAATTTGGGTAGAATGGCTATTTTTACTATATTAATTTTTTCCAATCCAAGATCTATTTTTTTATTGAGCATTTGTACAATTCATACAGTGGTTTCCAATCAATCCCCCCAGATGCTCCAAGCCCCCATGGTAACTCATGCATTACAACATCTAAGCTAAGCCCTATCCAGTCAAGGTCCCATACCCTGATGTCCTTCTGCACAAACAGATCAGCTGGAGTCTAGCCATCCTATCTAGGAATCCTAGGTAAGGCATATTCTTCCTCACCTAACAGTACTCAGTCTCATCGTTTTCAGCCCAGGGCCCGTCCTCCACTTATTTCTCTTGCTCTGCTTTGAGACTTTGTCCCCATTAGCATGGGTTTCCTGTCTGATGTGTAAATTGCCACAGGTTCACATGTGAAGGCTTATAGTTACTTGTAAACCACTATTTCTGGTTCATTAGACTTCCGCAATGATCCCTGAGCCATGGGTAGGTGAGGTACAGTATTGGGGCCCCGCCAGGGATACACACTCTAGAGGCTTGCGTTTTTTTTGTTTTTTTTTTTTAAATTTATTTTTGTATGTGTATAATGTGCTGTCTGCATGTAGGTTTGTGCACCCGTGTCGTGCAATGCCATGGAGGTCAGAAGAGGGTGTCAGATTCCCCTGGAACTGGAGTTCTCCTGGAATTGCAGTTACAGACGATTCTCAGCCACCATGTGGGTGCTGAGGATCCAACCCGGGTCCTCTGCAAGAGCAGTCGGTGCTCTTAACTGCTAGGCTATCTCTCCAGCCCAAGGCTTGCATTCTTTAGAGGTTGACTAGTTGTGGCCTTTTGTTTGTCTCACACTCTATTTTGTATGAAGCTTTACAGGTGAGAACTGAAGGGTGAGCTCATTTTCTCTGACCCTCGTTCTGTGTGTAGAGGTTCGACTGAAAATGTGTGTCCTCGGAGCGCGGATTTTTCAGGTGTATATGTTGTATGTCTGACCAGTTGTCAGGTTTTGCAGTAGCTTCCTTCTTTTTCACAGAGTAGCTTTTTTAATGAGTGGTATGTAATATGCTTGTATGTAAATATAAGATTCCATAGTTTGGGTATGGTAAGAAATTTCATTTATCTAGAGATATAAACCCAAAACGTTTTTCTCCAGGCTCTATGTCCTCTCCATCCCTGTGCATTTGGCTGAGTTTATACTGGCTCTCATGGATTCGATCCCATTCAGAGGGTTCCAAGTCCAATTAGATACCCGTTGACCATCCCCCAAACAACAGTGCCTCTACTACACCAATAGAGGTGGTTCGCTGGAAAGCTCATCATGTTTGTTAGAGTTTGGTGCTGGGTTGTAGCACTGATTGATTTTCTCTTGTAGCAGTGTTTAGTATTGTGATTGCTTAACTATGGATAGAAAAATTGCAGGTAAGTCCTGTTCCATTAATCTAAATCCTATCTCTGAAACATGTCCTGTTCTGAACAGGAGAGTCTTATTTTCTATTTCAAGAAGATAATAAAGAGTTTTGGAGATAGCCTGCATTCTTTTGATGGTCACTTGGATCACTTTCTCCAACCACTCAAAGGGAGGTATCTTCTGTCATGCACTGTGTTCCCTACTTTGGGAGTAGGGGCTTTTCTGTGGATGGCCCTTGAGCTTGGGTCCGGTCCACCTGGGCACCAGCGATGGGCAGTTCCACAGGGTCCTAAAGCCAGCTCACCTGTTGGTCACCAGCAGGGCACCGCTCTGACCTGGCCGCCTAAGCTCAGACCACCGGGGCAGACAAAGCTAAAAGATAATGATGGAATGTATGGCTGGAGGTCTTCAACCAATCGCCAAACACCAATCTCAGGAATGGTCAAAGAAGGTCAAAAAGCCCACTCCCTAGTGCCCAAAGTAACTGACCTCTCTCTCAAATGAACGGCGGGAAGGCTAGTCCAATTAGAAACTGCCCAGTGCATTAAACTCTGTTTAGTCTAATGAATTTAAAAGTTAACAAGCCCGTTCTGTGCCTCCCCCTGGATTCTGTAAGAGATCCGCACGCCTGCAGGACACTGCCGCTACTTACTAGCTAGCTAGCTTGCTGGGAATTTAAGGGAGAAGGTGGGAGTGGGATTCAGTGAGAGTGGGGTGGGTAGCACATTTTGCAGGAATTTGGCTTTCGAAAGGCAGAAGATTCCTGAGTAATTGGTGATGCCCGTTTTAGCATAGTCAAAGGCTAGCCTAGTAGAGCAGGTTCCTGGCATCACCAGTCTTAGGTGTCTCTGCATTCCAGTGGGCTTCTGGAGCTCACACCCTGACACCTCCCACCCTCCCCACCTCCTCTGCTAGTAACATCTGTTCCTTACTGACCCCCTGTTTGGGATTTTTCTTTTCCTTCCCCTCCATGTAGCCTTTCTAGTTTCTTAGCTCCTGATGTTACATCAGGATATATACTCATATAAGGAGATTGGTGCAACAAACCACAAATGAGGGAGAACACACATCACTTGGTTTTCTGTATTTGTGTTACTTCACTCAGAATAGTATTTTCTATTTCCATCCATTTACCTGCAAATTTCATAATTTCATCTTTTCTTACTGCTAAGTAGTACTTCACTGTGTAGAGGTACCACATTTTCATTATCAATTCAGTGGTTGTGGGACTTTTATGTTGTTTCCATTTATTTGCTACTGTGAAGAGAGCAGCAACAAACATGGATGTACAGGTGTCTCTACAGAATGAGTCTTTGGGTGTATGCCAAAGAGTGGTATAGCAGGGTCGTATAGAAGGCTCATTTTTAGTCTTTTGAGAGTTCCCCATCTGCCTTCCATAGTGGCTGCACTAGTCTGCACATTCACCAAGAGTAAATGAGTTTTCCCTTTCTCCACACCCTTGCCGGCATCTTGTGTCCTTTGTTTTAATGATCTTAGATAGTCTGATTGAGTAAGATGGAATCTTAAAATTGTTTTTATCTGAATTGTTTAGATTACTAAGGATGTTGAGCAGTTTTTAAGGTGTTTCTTAGCCATTTTCATTTCTTCATTTGAGAATTTTCTGCTCATATCTGTAGCCTATCTTTTTCTTGGGTGATTTATTTTCTTGCTACTTTGATTTTGTTGTTGTTGTTGTTGTTGTTGTTTCTTGAGTCCTTTGTATAATCTGGATATTAATCTTCTGCCAGATGTGTGCTGGTAAAGATTTTCTCCCACTCAGTGGGGTTCCTATTCACTTCCTTTTCTGTTTCTTTTGCTGTACAGAAGGTTTGTAGCTTAATGATGTCTCATTTACTGACTGTTGCCCTTAATACTTGAGCAGCTGATGTCTCATTGAGAAAGTCCTTTCCTACGCCTACATCTTGGAGGGTACAGTTTATGTTTTCTAGCAGTTTCAGATTTTATATTGAGGAGTTGACTTTTGTTCAAGGAGAATAATAAAGGTCCAATCTCATTCTTCTATAAGTGGTGAACCAGTTCTGCCAGCACCATTTATTGAAGATACTGTTTTTCTGCCATTGTGTATTCCTGTTCTCTTTGTCAAAAATCAACTCTTTGGGTATTCTATTCTGTTCCATGGTCCACATGCCTATTCTTATGCCAGTGCCGTTCTGTTTTTATTTTATTTAGTTATTTATTTATTTAGTTAGTTAGTTATTGCGACAGGGTCTTCCTATAGCCCCTGCTGGTCTGGAACTCACTCTGTAGACCAGGCTGCCCTTGAACTCACAGAGATCCTCTTGCCTCGGCCTCCCAAATACTAAGATTAAAGGCATGCACCACCACACCCAGCTTAAAGAAGTTTCTGAGACTGAAACCCAGGTCCTCTATAAGAGCAGTCTGGCTCTTAACTGCTGATCCACCTCTCCACCCCCCCATTCTGTTTTTATAACTACAGCTCTGTAATATAACCTGAGATCTGGGATGGTGATGTTCCCTAAATTGTTCTTTTTGGTTCATATGACGTTTTAGATGACTGTTTCTAGCTTTGTGAAGAATGTTGTGGGTGTTTTCATTGGCATTGCATTGAATTTATACATTGTTTTTGATAAAATGGTCATTTTTGCAATATTGATTCCACTAACCCATAAGCATGGTAGATTTTTCCATCTCTTTAAAGTTTTGAAATTTTCATTGTAGAGAGCTTTAATGTTTTTGCTTAGGTTTATTCTTAACTATTTAACTATTTTGTAGTTAATGTGAATGGGAGGGTTTGCTTATATGCTTTTTGTGATTTACTGATTTTGGTGTAGAGAAGCACTACTGATTTTTTCAGACAACAGCTGCACAGGAAGTAAGGTCAACAGTTGACAAATGGGACCTCATAAAACTCAAAAGCTTCTGTACAGTGAAAGAAACAATCAAGGAGGTGAAGAGAAAACCTACAGAGTGGGAAGAAATATTTACCAGTGATGCATCTGACAGAGCACTAATGTCAAGAATATATAAACTATTCAAATAACAAAGAAGAAGACAAATGACCTACTCAAAAGATGGAGTAAAGAGCTGAACAGAGACTTCACCAGTGAGGAAATGAAGATGGCTGAGAAACATTTTTAAAAGTGTTCAACATCATTAATAATTAAGGAAATGCAAATTAAAAGCACTCTCAGATATCATCTTACTCAAATATGGCTAGCTAAGATCAAGAAAACAAAAGACAACAGATGCTGGAGAGGTTGTGGAGAAAGAGGAACACTCATCCACTGCTGGTGGGAATGTTAGCTTGTACAACCACTGTGGAAGGCAGTGTGGAAAATCGTTAAAAGACTCAGAATGAGCCTACCACCTGACCCAGTCATACGTCTCCTGGGTATATACCCCAAAGACTCATCTTACCTCAAAGATACATGCACATCCATGTTTATTGCAGCTCTCTTCACAATAGCAAAGAGCTGGAACCAACCCAAGTGTCCCTCAACTGACAAATGGATGACAAAAATGTGGTACATTTATACAATGGAGTACTATTCAACTGTAAAGAAAGATGGCATTATGAAATTTGTAGGTAAATGGATGGAGCGTGAAGCTATTATGCTGACTGAAGTAACGCAGTCCCAGAAAGACAAATGGAGAATGTTTTCCCTCATTCGTGGATGTTAACACCAAATCTCCCATACGAAGGACAAGCTGAATGACATTATTGTTATATTTCTGTTTATCTGAAAGCAACTATGTTGTTATAATGTGATTCTCTCAACTGGCTCTAGAATCCACCCACCAATTATCTTCAGACTCTTTAATTACTGTATATAGGTGGAGAGTATGTAAGCATGTTTTAGAGTAATATAAAATTAATGGAGAAAAATGTGAATTCCTAAGCATAAAAAAAAAGACAGAGAAAGATACAGGACAGTTATGGCAGAATGCATGATCTGGGGTGAGGTGGGTGGGGGGAAGGGAAAGGGGAATATGCCTGAACTGAATTGAAAAATGATGTCTGAAATACACAAAACATCAATAAAAAATAAAAAAGAAAAGTAAAAAAGAAAAATAAATAAATAAATAAAAATTTAATAAAAAACCAAATACTACTGATTTTTTGTAAGTTGATTTTGTAACCTGCCACTTTACTGAAAGCATTAATCATTTCTGGTAGTTTTCTGGTGGTGTCTTCTGATCTCTCATGTATAATATCATATCATCTGCAAATGGGGGTAATTTGACTTCTTTTCCAATTAGTATGTCTTTAAATTCCTTCTCTTGTCTTATTGCTCTTGCAAGAGTTTCAAGCACTGTACTGAAAAGGAGTGAAGAGAGAGGACAACCGTGTATGGTTCCTGATTTTAATGGGAATGCTTCTAGTTTTTCTCTTCATCAAAATTAAAACTATGTTGTCTTCAAATGATAGCAGTTGGAGAAAAACAATAATGCACAATGTGAAAAATATTTATGACAACTATATTACACAAATTGCTTGAGTACATAGTGTGTAAAGAACTCAGTCAACAATAGGAAAATTATCAAACAATGGGTAAATGCTGGAATAAAGATTTTATAACAGGAGATATCTAAAGTGCATGATAAATTATCTTCACAATATTTACACCTTTCAGAGAGTTTAATGAAACCACAATGAACTACTATTACCTGACTGGTAGGAAGAACCAGAAGGAAAGAACTAACCTCACCAAGTGTATGGAATAATATGAAGTACTGGGAACATACATGGCCTATTGGGAAGAATGAAAATGATCAAACACTTTGGAAAACCACTTTTCAGTTTCTTAGAAGGTTAATAAGAAATCCACTATATAAATCGTTGTCACCATAAGACTTGAGCCTAAATGTGTAGTGAAGATTTATATGAAATATCCCCAAACTGAAAATGACTCAAATATCCATAACAATGCAAATGAGTAAATAAAGTATGGCACTTCAATGCAATACCACTCAGAAACAAAGAACTAGCTACCAGTACATTAACAAGTGGAATGGATTTCAGATTATTATGCTGAGTGAATTAAACCAAAGAAATGAGACCAATAAAGAGTGCATATAGCATGATAGTATGCATACAAAATGTAAAAGCATTTAAATTTTAGTGACTGAAGCCAAATCAACTCTTGTCTGGGGACTGGGAGGAGAGGAGTATGGGGAGGACACCAAGGATGTTCCTTTATTGACTGTGGGCATGAGTGTGTGATCCACAGACCAGGAAAATCTCATTGAGTTGTATGCATCAAAAAACATATCAGTTCACTAATAATTATAGTTTAGCAATTCAAAAAGACATAGTAAATCTGATCTCCTTCTGGCTCTGAGTTCAAAAGTAAGAAGCATATAGCACTGCTATGACATTGCATATATAAATCAGACAGTGTGATGGAGGAGTTATTCATTATACTCTAAGTCATAAAAATTTAAATAGCTTCTTAGTGGTGGATGATTGGAGAAAAATAGAAGAGAATGTTGAATTTTAATATTGTAGTTTGAGAAAAATCTAAAACTCCTATAGAAAAGGCCAGAAACAATTTGTAGTGAGAAAGCAAAATGATCACTAAGTAGAATTACAAAAGAGACTCAGGTAGCAGACAGGAAAAAGATTATGAAAGATTGATCTTTAGCTACAACTTTGAAAAGTCATCTGAAATTCAGTCTGTGGTTGAAAAGTGCCTGAACTGTTGTATCAGAGCTCTGTGAGGAATCAGCGTAAAAGTGCTCCGGAGCTGTGTGTACCTAGATAACCCAGATAGTTCTACAATTCTGAACAAATTCCATTGTGAACAAATGGTCTTATCAGGTCACATATCAATTGAACACAATCATGAGCCTGAACCTCTGGGTTTCTGGGTCCAAGAAGTCAAATTGTTGGGATATTGCTACATGGCCTTTGGTCATATCCCAGGATGCTTAGAAGTGATCTAGGGTCACATTTAAGAGTAATGGAAGAGAAAATTGTAAATTACTATATATTATTACCAAATCTAAAAAAAATCAAAAGTGTTCCAAATTTGTAATAGAAGGTCCATAAAACATTAAAAATTAATACAAAAAGTTAATATTCAAAACCAATTATATACAAACTACTTCTAAATTTTCAGCCTATAGTTGTACTTCAACTATGCCTAATTGCTACTTATGCTATGCTTTCAAAATGCTGAATTCGATAGTCATGTGGACCACTTATTCAACTGGAACACTGCAGTTAAATCATCTGATGGTCCATATGGTCGTGCAATAGAACACCTCACTTGGCAGATTCCACTGTGAGATGGGCCTATTTCTGTTATTCTATTTCAGCTCACATTTCTCCACTAAATACTTTTTCTAGCTTTGCATTAATAGGCATCCTTATTCCCTTGAGCTGAATTTATCATATAAATCTGTAAAAGATCCCATCTTCAGAACTGCTAAAGTTATCAGAAGAGCCAGGCATGGTGGCATATTCCTTTAATGTTAGCACTTGGGAGACAGAAGGAAGGAGGATCTCTGTGAGGCTGAGGCCAGCCTGGTCTACATAATGAGTTTCAGCCCAAATGGACCACAGGGTAACTCTGCTTCAAAAAAAAATTTTTATCACCAGAAAACTACATCTGCTTTCACATAGCTCTGGAAGTCTTACCCAGAGCCACCGGGCAAGAAAAGATTTTGTCTGCAGATGACATAAACTTATACAGAAACACCCCCAAAGTTCACCAAACACTGACGAATCTGTTAAATAAATGTACCACAATTGCAGATTATAAAATCAATATATTAAAATCATAGCATTATATAGGCCAAAACCAGACATCTGAATTAGAAATAAATAATTTTTATTTTCCACAGCTACAAAAGAGATGATCTCCACAATGAAATATCTCCACAATAAAATGATAAAATATTGATCAAAGACATTGTAGAAGACACCAAAGAGTATAAAGAAATCACATGTTCATTCATTAAAAGAATCAATATTGTGAAACTGAATATTCTCTGAAGCTATTTGCCTATTTAGTGTAATCCCTATCAAAAAAATAAGCAACATCTTCATAGAGCAAAAAAGAAAAATCAGTGTATGCCACTAAAAATAATATCTAAACTACAATAACCAAGTGAATAAGCAGGAGACTGACTTTAAAACATACTACAAAACTATAGTAATCAAAACATCATATCATTGGCATAAAACCAGAGCACTGGAATAAAATAGACAAAGTAGCAGTAGCAAAGAAAATCCAGTGATCTATGCAAAACTGATCTCTAACAAGGTGCTAACATCACACACTGCAGAAAAGCATCTTTTCTATTTATATATTTATTTATTTATTTATTTATTTATTTAGTTTTGTATGTGTATGATGTATTGTCTGCAATGCAGTCTGTGCACCCGTGTGCGTCAGCGGCGGAGGTCAGAAGAGGGTCTCGGATTCCCCTGGAACTGGAGTTCTCCTGGATTTGGAGTTACAGATGGTTTCTTAGCTGCCATTGTGGGTGCTGGGGATCGAACCCGGGTCCTCTGCAGAGCGTCGGCGCTCTTAACCGCTAGGCTATCTCTCCAGCCCCAGAAAAGCATATTTTCAGTAAATGGTGATGAAATAGGACATCCACAGTCAGGAGGATAAACTAGATTAGTGCCTAAGAGATGGCTCCATGGTAAAGGTACCTACTATCAAGTCTGATGACCTGAGCTCAATCGCTGGAATCCAAATGGTAGAGAGAACAGACTCCAGCAAGCTACCTCTGTGCTATGTATATGTGAGCTGCGGCATGACTGTGCCCACACACATATACACTCAGTTATAAAAATCAATAAAAAGTATAAATAAATATTTAATAAAATAGCTTCTCATAAGGCTTGAAACTATGAAACTCTAAGAAGAAAATGTGGGGAAATGCTCTGACATTGAAATGGCCAAGGAAATTTTGGATATGTTTATTTACCTCTCATCCACCTGTGCCCCTTCTAAGCCTAGGAACAACTCTGCGGAAGAGGGGGCGTGGTAGAATGTAAGGGCTGCGATTGGGGTGAATGGTGAAACTACAGCAATGTAGTCTGGACACTCATTTGATCAACTTGATTGAACAAACAACCTGTCACCCCCCATGGATGTGGGGCTGTAGGTGTTTGGGCACACAGCCTGCAGATAGGTTTGCATAAGGATGCTTGTACTCATGGATTATCACTTATAGCTAAAATGAAAAAAAAAAAAAAAAAAAACGAGAGAAAGATGCAGGACAGTTATGGCAAAATGCATGATCTGGGATGGGTGGGGTGGGGGGGGGGGGGGGGAGGAAAGGGAAATAAGCCTGAACTGAATGGAAAAAATGTATGAAATGCACAAAGCATCAATAAAAACTAATTAAAAAAAAATACCAATTAAACAAGAGCAAAAATAGGCAAATGAAATGGATCCAAACTAAAGACATTCTCTCAGAAGGAGAAATGATCAACATAATGTGAAAACAACATATAGAATGAAGGTAAATATTTGCAAATTCATGAGAATTAATCAGTAAGGAATTCTAAAAACTCATCAGGAATGCAACAAATAACCTGATTTCAAAATGCTCAATAATTTAAAATTTTTTCAAAGGAAGGCATACGAATAGCAAACAGATAGATGAAAAATGTTTGATATCACTAGTCATGGAAATGCAAATCAAACCTTATGCCAGTAGAAATTGGTTTTTATTAATGTTTTGCATTTTATTATTTTCTTTAATGCTATACTGAGGATTAAACTAGGTTTTCACACATGTTGGCATGGCACTCTACCACAAATCTGTATCCCTGGTTCTAAGAAAAAGTCTTACCAATTTGACCATATTGAACTTGAATTCACTCTGATTCATAGTTAGGCCTTGAGCTTCCAAAGCTCTCATCTCATCCTAATTATTAAAAAGACTAACAATAACAAATTCTGGCATATATGTGAAAGAAAAGGAATTCTTGCACACCGTTGGCAGGGATTCAAAACAGTTCAGAAAAAAATCACAGAAATAATATGAAGATTCCTCAGAAAATATAAAAAGTAGAACTACTATATGGTTCAGAAATTTCAAAATGCATAAAATTATTTAAAAATATTTTCCAGCACTAGAAGTAAGCTTGTGGATTTAAGGAATATAAATAGTGGTACTAGGGCTGGAGAGATGGCCTAGCGTTAAGAGCGCTGACCGCTCTTACAGAGGACCCGGTTTCGATCCCCAGTGCCCACAGGCGGCCAAGACCGTCTGAAACCATTCCAGGAGAACTCCAGTTCCCAGGGGAATCCGAAACCTTCTTCTGCCTCCGCGGCATTGCACGACACGAGGGCACAGACCTGCATGCAGAAGAGTATATCATGCACATACAGAAATAAAAAATAAAAAAAAAATAGTTGTTACTAGTAGGATCCACAGAGGGGCCTGATGTCTGCAGGCAATCTGAGGCATTTCTTCCCTTCAATGCCCAGAGGAGTCCAATCCTTCCGCTGGCACTTCTCGGGTACATCCTACTCACTGCAAAGCTGTATTTTCTTTCTTCTCAGCCATTAAGTTGGTGATACTCTGGCCTGTTGGAACACACAAATCCTTTCCCATAGTTAGTTTTAAGATTTGGGTTGCACAGGGTTTTTTGACAAAAGTTTTCTATCTACTATCACCTCTTTTTTTTTAAGGTTTTTTTTTTACCCATGAGTCTCAAAAACGCAGTTGTTTTATACATCCACTAGGGGTGGAATCATAGGCACAGTTCATCAAAGTTCACCATGATTTTTGGGTTACTGTATGTGATTAACTGGGAATCAAGTTTATTTTTTAGTTAAATCATCCTATAGGTGAAAGAGGTGTTACCAGGTGATACTTAGGACAGCAAAATTATAGAGAACATTTGTTTAACCATCCCAAAGTAATTGTTATACAGATTAGTTAAAGCTAATGTGGACAAGCAATTTATATCACCAATTAACTCAGATGCATTACGTTTTTAATCAGCCTTAAACCAATGTTGTCCAATATGCAAAATGTTTACTTTTACTAAGTCCTAAAACACCATGTACCCTGTAGACAGAGTCTGGCAAAACTGGATCTTGTTGAACTCCCGTCAATTAAACATGCACCAAATCGAATATACAAACACCCGTGTCCCTCTCTCCACCCCCTCACCCCTCCCGAGTCACAATTCAGAACAGCCTTCGTGCTGCAACCTTTTCTGTTGTTGTTCTTTTAATATGCATCCCTCTCCACAAGAAATATTTTATAACTGGTTTATGGTACTAGATCCACTATGAGAGATACCATTTGTCATTTGTTTTTCTGGACTGAGTGTTATACTCTCACTTAACATGATGTCTTCAAGTTCCATCCATTACCTGCAAGTCATGATGTTGTCTTTCTTCCTGCTGCATAGAATTCCATCTGTACATGTACCACATTTTCTCTATCCACTCTCAGTTGAGGGGCATGGTGGTTCAGTTTTTGCTACTGTGAACAAGCTGCAATAAAATAGAGCTGTGCATGTATCTCGTCAGTCAAGATGAGTCTTGTGGGTATATACCCAGGAGTGGTATGGACGGGTCATGGCAGGCTCATTTTGAGTCTTCGAAGGTCTCCACAACTGTTTGCCATAGTGCTGCACAGTTTTACTTCCCACCAGGCAAGGGATGAGTGTTCCCCTTTCCCCCACACCCTCTCCAGCACTGTGCATCATTTGTTTTCTTTCTTGATCCTAGCCAGTCTTAACGGAGTGAGGTGGAATCTTAAAGTGGTTTTAATTTGCATTATCGTCTAATTATAGTGATGTTTTCAAACTTTTCTCAAGATGTTTCTCAGCCATCTCTAATTCCCCTGTGAAGTCTCTATTCAGATCTTGCTCGATCTTTTGAGTGATTCATTTGTTTTCTTTTCTCTTTGTTTTTTGAGTAGCTTGTATACTTGGAAATTAATGCTATGTCGGATATCTGCTGTGAAGGTTCCTCCCATTCTGTGGGTTTCCTCTTCACTTCTTTATTGTTTCCTTTGATGTAAAGAAGCTTTTGAGTTTAATAGGCCCCATTTGTCAATGAGCACCTTATTTCTTGTGCAGCTGCTTCTAATTAAAAAGTCATTCCTACACCTAAGTCTTGTAGTCTGCTGCCAAGTTTTCTCTTCTATCACCTCCATATCCTAAGAGTTTTGGATTTCACGTTGAGGTCCTTTGATCCATTTGGGATTGACTTTTGTACAGGGTGAGATGGTAGGGTTTTAATTTCATCTTCTACAGGTTGGTGATCCAGTTTTGGCCAACACCACTTGTTGAAGATGCTGTCGTCCCTCCAATGTGTCTTCTTGGCCTCCTTATCAAATATGAGATGGCTGAAATTGTATGTTGCTCAGGTGTGAGCTCAATTTTGTTCCTTTGGTAACTGGTCTGTTTTTGTGCCAGTACCAGCTGTTTTATGACTATAGCCCTGTAGTATAGTTTGATGTCTGTATAGCGATCCCTGTATTACAAGAGACTTTCTTAACTCCCCCCCATAGAATAAGGGAGAATAAAATGATGATGAGGTCGTTCTCCAGCTGTAGATTGAAGCCAGCTGTTATAGAGGTATTCTCTGTAAAATCATAAAACTGCTTTCTTTAATTACTAATGGACTAGAAACTCTGAAAATGATTATTCTATTTCAGAACCAAATATATGCTAAAGTCTCCTTAAGCTATGCACTTAAACAAAATATATTAATACAGGAGCTCTGACATCAAACAATGGATTTCTACAAGGAGATATTGGCCAGGGGATCCAAGCCCCCACAAATGTAAAGGCTCCTTGCCTCCAAACTGGGATATCTGCAGGAAGAGACGGATAAGGCCCTGCTGTTGAAGACCTGATATAAACATGGGGAAAGATGTATGGAGACCATTGCAAGTATACAGATGGTCTCTGGGATGCCAGAGAGTGTACCAAAGACCACTAAACCAAAAAGCAAACAAGGTCTCCTTGAGTCAAGCAAGACTTCCTCCGTCCACACCAGCTACACCTCATCTTCCTGGAATACTGTGCAGCATGCAGCCATATGTCTGTATTCCTCAAATCTATTGGCTTTAGCTCTCTCCTTGGAGGAAACCCACGGCTGTGCCACAAGTTACATCCTCAATGTTAGGAGATGTTATAAACCACAAAAGACCCTCCATACTTAACAGAAGAAAATGTAAATCATGAATAACATACCAATCCAAGACATCTTGTCTATACCAAAGAAACCTACCATAACAATTAGTACTGTTTAAATACCTATATATCTAATTGGTGTGCTTCATTAGAGGTAGGATTGAAAGGCTATATATTATACTGTTTAATACCTAAATTTCTAATTGCATGTGCTTCATTAGTAGGATCGAAAGGTTATGCCTGGACAAGCTGGCAGCCCATGAAAGAAACAGTCAGAACTGACTAGAGACTAAGACATCAGCTCCAGAGAAGTAGAGTGTTTTGCTTCTCATCCACCTGTGCCCCTTTTCTAAGCCTAGGGAACATCTGAATCTGTGGAAGAGGGGCGTGTGAGAATGTAAGGTCTTCGATTGGGGTTAATGGTGAAACTACAACAATATAGACTGGACACTCATTTGATCAATTTGATTGAACATACAAGCCCCCCCTGCTGGATGGTGGGACCCATGAGCTGTGTGGGTTTGGGCACAACTGCTTGCAAATTGGTTTTATATGAAGGATGCTTGTACTCACAAATTATCACTTATTGTTAAAAAAAATGAAAACAAAACAAAACAAAAAAGCAGAGAAAGATGCAGAAAACTTACAGCAGAATGCATGATCTGGGATGGGTAGGGGTGGGGTGGGGAGAAGGGAAGGGGATATATGCCTAAACTGAATTGGAAAATGATGTATGAAATACACAAATCATCAATAAAAAAAATAAAAAAAAAATAAAATCCTCATGACCTCAAAAAAAAAATAAAATAAAATATATTTCCAATAATATAAAACCAGTGTATTAAAGAGACATATGTCCTCCCATGTTTCATTGCAGCATGATTAATAATATCTATGAAATGGAAAAATACACTATAAACCGACAAATGGATAAAGAATATGTGGTGCATGTATATAATATGCTATCCACTGCAGAAAGGAATAAAATCCTATAGTTTGTGACAAAGTATAGATTATTATATCAAAAAGCCAGACACAGAAATGCATATCTGGGTGTAAAATGATTAAATTGAGTAGAAGTCAAGAATAGAATGGTGCTGGGGCTGGAGAGATGGCGTAGCGGTTAAGGGCACCAACTGCTCTTGCAGAGGACCTATGCTTGCTGAGAAACTGTTGGCTACTGATAGACCCTGGGATATGGAGAACCATTGTCTTCAGTTGTAGACCCATTGGTGAGTCACCAGGCTCCAGTGGATAGTCCAATCCCACAGTCACAAAGACAGCCCTGGTTAAAATCAGCAGATCACAAAACAAAACAAGAAGTGAATGTAAAGAGATTTGTAGGGAAGAGAGGGTGGCGACAGGAGTTTGGAGGGAGAGGAGAGTATGATGAGAGTAATCAGAATGCGTTATACATGTATGAAACTGTCAAAGAACAAGTTTAATCCATAAAGAAATAAATAACAAGAATGTACTATGTATTTGAATGCTAAAGTTTTCAACATATTATATTAGGAGCTGTGATTCATCATCAACTTGTCTAGTCCATGTGAGAATAAGTTCAATCTTCAGCACTACAAAGGAAAAATGTAAATATTTGATTAAACAAATGTTTAACCTGATTTAAATATTATTTAAGTATACCTATATGAAAATATACAATACCCCATTAACATGCATAATATGGAGTAAATTATATCGCTTTCCAAGGACCTGAGGTGAATATCTGTGAGGGAATTTGGCAGTATACACTAAATATTAAGAATATACATAAATAATTTCTTGGAAAAATGAAAACAAATTAGTTTGATAAATTCTCTATTATATCAGCATTCCGTCTTTGTATGGAAACACATCTGCACAAACATACACCCAAAAGAAATCCATATGAGACTGTTAAATCAAGCACAAGAATAAGATGATATGAGGAGAAACATCGGTCATCTGGAATACAATTTACACATCATAGTAGATGAAAAATAAATAAATAAATAAATAAATAAATAAAATAACTCTTAATTAATGGTCCATGGAGAATAGTAAACATATTTCTGTGGATTTTCCCTCTTCACAACAATTTCATATTTTATTTTATCTTTTGCAACTTTTGCTTTGTTTAGAAAGAACCATTCAAGTTTCTTATTGTATAATTTAAAAGAAATTGGGACAAACAATGAAATAATTTTATTATTATAGTTGTTTGGTTATCAAAATTATATTCACTTAGAGTTGCTGAAACATTAGATCTGCCAAAATATGATTTCTCCATTTGGGCTAAACTGGTGCCAGCCCTCTGCTCACCAGTAATAACACATGAATGTTTTGGAAAGTGGATGAGAATTTAGATACAGATAAAAGTGATTAGGCCAGGTGTGGTGGTGCACGCCTTTAATCCTAGCACTTGGGAGGCAGAGGCAGGCGGATCTTTGTGAGTTCAAGGCCAGCCTGGTCTACAGAGTGAATTCCAGGATAGCTGGGGCTACAGGAAGACCCTGTCTTGAAAAGACCAAAAAAAAAAAAAAAGTGATTATTTTAACTCTGCTGTTCACTATTGATGTGACCCTTAAAAAGTTAAAAGTATTTTGGACTTGCATTCATAAAACCAGAGGCTTACAGAATTTCAAATATATAACATAAAAAGAGCATCAGGTACTTTCTTGTGTAGTATCCAGAATTCATATATTATATATTAGATAATTAGAACAACTTCATTTCTAGAGATGTACTGTATTACCACTATCAACTTCAACAAGCCTTTGGGCTATTTTTCTGTCTCATATGTTAAGAAGCTGTGTGCTTCTCTCCTCATAATTGTAAAGGGTGGTAGAATATTCATCTTTTCTGTGTTTAGGAAATTGCACCAAAATGAGAAACGACATTGGTACATAGTGCTAAAGTACTCAGCATTGGTTGGCCGAACTCTACCTGTATTAACTCTTCAACCTTGGGCAATTTTCTCCACATCAGTGCCTCAGTCTCTCATCTCTAAAATGCAGTATTTGATTGATTTCTCTTAAATTTGTTAACATACATGGCATAAAATGACTACTAAAAATAATTGCTGCTATTATTTCTCTTGTAGTTTTTGTAGCCTCAAGCCAGCAATTAGCTTTCCTTTGCAGAAGGAGTCTAATATCCTATTTTCATTTTTTGATAATGGAAGAATTGACACAGATAGTAGAAACTGAATGTGCAACTGTTTTGTGCCCTAGCATCATTATTTATTCATGGGAGAAGAGGAGAAAGAAAACAGACTTGGGGAAAGCAGGGAGGTGAACAAAGCTCATGATAGCACTTACTTTTTTTTTCAGTTTGATTTTTATTGTTTTACTGTGATATAAAAGTAAGAAAAGAGGACTTGAGTTCCCACTTGGCAAGAATTGAAAACATAGGGAGAAAACAGAAGATGGTGCTGTCTCTATGTTTTAGCACAAACTATTACTGGGGAAAAGGTGAGAAAAACATGGGGCAGATAGACATGATTCCCCTGTGACCTTTTCCATCTATCTGGCTGATCAGCTCTTCTCCACACACATGCCATCTCGCCATCTTTGTTGATGGACCTCTGGTGCAGTCCTCCTGGGCAAAGATGAGTTTAGCTTCCTGATAAGTCCTGTCCCCAGAGTACATTTTTGACATAGCCGTCTGAGTACCTTTCTAAAGTGTAAATTCTATCACTTCATCACCTTTTGCAAGTGGCCGCCAGGTACCGGTAGAGAAAACTAAGCTATAAAGTGCTCTCTTCTGGAAAAAGGCTACCACATTTTGCGATCTTCCTACTCAGAAATTCCTCCCCCAAATTTATCCACAGCCACCCATCTTACTTTGAGATTTTAGTAGAACTGCAAGTCATCATAATATAAACTGGCTATTTATAATAACAAAACTACTGTAATAAGACCTTTCATTACCTGATATCATCTTACTAGTTCCACGTTCACATATTCTCTTCCCCTCAGCTGGCCCTGGTGGTTGGAAAGAGGGCTCCTTCTGCTTTAGAACACCACACACCTAGAACCATGTATATGTTTGCCACCTGACTGTCCCAACCTCAGTTTCTAGGAGCCTGGGACAGGCCTCATTGCACCCGTTACATCACTGAAATCCATCTGTTTCTGGAATTTAGAACTTTTGCCCTTTCACATAATTTTTTCCTTAATTGTTCCTGTAAAATGTGTGCTGCATCACTTATAATAAGGAAAAATGATATCTTTTTGAAGTTATACAAAAGTCTATAATACAGTCTGGTCAGAGCTTAATGATTCTAATGCTGATCTACTGAGTTACCTAAAGCCTTATTTCAAAGGCACAAATCATTTCATTGAAATATACCTATAAGCCAAATCTGATTTCTGTGATTTGTATAGAAATGATCTTTGCCGGGGACAGAGAGATGGATCAGCAGTTAAGAACACTGGCTGTTCTGCCAGAGGACCTAAGTCTGATTCCCAGCACCCACATGGTGGCTAAAAACTGTTTGTAACTCCAGTTACAAGGGATTCAACGCCCTCTTTTGGCCTCTGCAGGCATTGCATGACACAGGTGCCCTTAGGCACATGCAGATAAAACACTCATGTATAAAAATAATGAAGAAAATACTTAGAAACTGATCTTTTCCTTGAAGTATTTTTCTTGCCTCCTTAGTGAAAAGTTGCCATATCTGCTGTCTCTAAAATGAAATGGAAAATATTTGTATAGATTTACGCATTCATATACACATATGTCAAAACTGACAAATATTGTGATGGTATATATATATATATATTATACATATATATGTACATGTATATGCAGAATTAAAATTATGAAATTGAATAAATTAATTTTCTACTTAAACTTAAATACACCAGCACCTAGACTACAGTATGTTATTGAGCCACTCATCTTAAACAAACGCATGACAAAATTGTGTCATTTATGTTTAATAAAAATATTTGATTTTTAATTTTTAATTTTAATTTTAATTTATTATTTTTCTATGTGTATAAATGTACTGTCTGCACGTAGGTTGGTGCACCCATGTCATGCAATGCCACAGAAGTCAGAAGGGGGCGTCAGATTCCCCTGGAACTGACTTAAAGACGGTTCCTAGCTGTCACGTGGGTGCTGGGGATCAAACCCAGGTCCTCTGCAAGAGCAGTCGGTGATCTTAACTGCTGAACCATCTCTCCAGCCCTTTAATAAAAATATTTGTAATCACTTGCCATTTCAAACCAGTCCATCTAATTCACATGAATGTTAAAGAAGTTTGGATGTCACTGAAGTGTTAAACTGGAACTCAACAATTGGTTCTATAAAAATATTTCCGATCGTGTGGAGGAAAATGCACTGTTGGAAAATAAGCAATTTCTGTTCGGAAAAAAAGATTACAGAAGACCAAGGAGAGGAAATTGATTGGGAGGAAAGCAGCTGTAGCTCCCATCTGCACCCTCACAAGAGACAACTCTAAACAGTACAACACAGCAGATTTTCACCTCTCAATTGTGAACACAAGAAAAGCAAATCCTGTTTCTGTAGTTGGCCTATATGCATCATTCTCTCTGATTTGAATGAGAAGATTCTATGAAGGAAACATAAGACATTTGGGCAATTCAATAAAATGAGAGGAAGATACCAAAGGGCATAGGAAGTCTTCTTCAAATACACACGCTGTGAGCAAGAGGGAGCAGAGGGATGTTCATTAACAATGGATGCATAATTTAAAATACAGTTATTAGAATGAGGCAATGTACGATGAATACCCCAATAGCTATATGGAGAAATCACAAGTAAAAGAGAACATGATCTGTTTCCAGATGGAAGGATAGTATTTGTTATGCAAATATAGCATTTAATAAGCTTGTGAGTTGGATGGTAGAATTTTTGGATTAAAAGAAAATAAATGAAGTTACTAGGTAGCCTGATTTGCTTAGATTTTTCTTCTTTTCACATAAAAAATATTATCATATCTTGGATGGTGAATTGGGGAATGATACAAGCTTTATAGCTTTGGGTTAGTAACAGCAGTCTGACAGGACTCGAAATTCTGCCTTCAGTCAAAGTATGGAGGAGAAAAAGATGCTTTATAAGTGATGATATAAGTCTTATAGGACTAAGACAGATGATGACAACTTATATTGAAAATTCTCTTAATTATCCAGAATAGCCTTAAGTCAGACAGAGAGCTATTTGGTAGAACAAAGCAAAACTTGCTATAAACATTTCTGGTTTAAGGTATCAATAGATGCACAAAAAAAGCTGGAAATTTGGAAATGAAACTCCATAGAAAAATAAAAGTCAATAAGGAAGTATTTTGAATAAAGATTTTGGAGTACTTTGCAAACAAAGCCTAAAATAGTGGCCATATGTGTAAAAAATTGAAGACAATTTTACATATTTCTTTTTAAAAATTTGTTTTATTTATTATTTTATATTCTGTATGTATGTCAGTGCACCCAAGTCATGCAATGCCCCCTCAGGTCAGAAGAGGGCATCGGATTCTCTGGAACTGGAATTAGGGACAGTTGAAAGCCACGTGTGGGGGCAAGGAACCAAGCCAGTCCTCTGCAAGAGCAGCTACTGCTCCTAACTGCTGAGCCATTTCTCCAGCCTATTATATATTTCCTTAATCAGAAGTACGTATTTTAATTAAACTATTAGTTTCACATCATAGACAAAACTATGGCAGGGTGAAATGAAAAGAGTTTTTCTTAATTAGATAACTGACAAGTAACAGAATAGAGAATCAAAATCAGTTATCTGAGTTTGGTTTTCATACACTATTTTCTATGATATAGATGATCAAGGACCAACGACAATATGAAACAAGGTAGGACATCAAGGAGAAACCACAAACAAATTCATGACTCAGAATTAAGTTAGCATGAATTTTCGATCAGCACAATTTTGAGAGTTTGACCATCAGAGTCCAGCAACCAAGGAATACAACCTGAAAAACAGATGGTGGAGTAGAGATCGGCAAGTTGACACCATGCAAAGTTGAGTACAAGGTGTTTTTAAGGCGGTAATGAGCAGTTCACCAGGAAGTAGGGCTGTGCTGGCAGAAAGGCAAGCGAAAAGAAACGTTCCTGAAACTAGACTCCGGAAACTGGAAAACTTTGACGGCCTCTCTGCCGCTTTCAAAACTCAAAATAGCAAGTTTTCAGTTGCTCAGCCTCTGTGGAGTCTAGAGCACAGGCACACTGCAGATTTCTAGTGCTGGTTCTGTACAGTTTGGGGCAATTGTGATCACCTGTTCATATCCTCCAAGTACATGTCACATTCCTTTAACTAAAAGGTTTATTCATGTATGTTTTGATCAAGTGCGCTCCTATTCCCTCCTCTCTAATTCCATCACTATCCCCCAACATTTTCTCTCCCTGCTTGACGTGCTCTTTTTAATCCGCATATTGCTGTTTGTATGTCCTTGGATGTCAGACTATGTCCTGGAGTCCGGGTAACATCTGAGGATCCCTATCTTTGAATTAAACTGACTCCCCACTGTCCAGGCCTCCAGCAGCCGTCATTTGCAAATAACACCTTGGGCTTTTCCTTTCTGTTTTAATCTTTGTTTCATTCTCATTAAAATCTCCTCAAATTGTAGGCTTTTTTATGTGTGGGGCTAGAGAGATGGCCTAGCAGTTAGGAGCCCCAACTGCTCTTGCAGAGGACGGGTGTTGGATCCCCAGAACCCACATGGTGGCTGAGAACCGGCTTTGATTCCAGTTCCAGGGGAATCCGACGCCCTCTTCTGACCTCCGCGGCATTGCACAACACGGGTGAACCAACCTACATGCAGACAGTACACTCATACACATAAAAATAAATAAATTTTTAAAAAAGAAAATAATAAAATATTTAAAAAAATAAATATTCATGTGTATGTAGGCATGTGGGCACATGCCATGGCTCCTGTGTAGAGGTCAGAGAACAACTGAAAGTGATGGGGATTTTCTTCCTTCACCATGTGAGTCCCCAAACTCAGGTCATCAGGCTGGTGGCAAAATCACCTTAACCCACTAAGTCATCTCGCCAACCCCTATAGAATGTTTTTACATACCATAAAGGGTGTGTCTTAGTATCTAAGAGTTTGGGGAAAATTCTTAGAGGTAGAAAATAGAGGCATTAGTTTGGCATGGATAGAACTGGTACACTTAAAATCATACCAAGGAGGAAGAAGATTCAGCGTGAGAACAAATGCAAACATGCTCATACTGTTAAGTAGCCAAATGGAAAAGGAATTGGTTTCCAAGTACAGTCATCTGGCCATTCTGAAAATGCATACCACATCAAAGCTGGCGGGATAAGCACATTTCTCTGTGACTCCTGATATATGTACATTAACAATTAGGAGTTACATTCACTTCCAATACAGGGAGACAGACCCACACTGTACAGAAAGGGATGAGTTATTGAGCAAGGTAGGAGGATGGGATAGAAGTTGAGAGCTTGGATGTACTGGATCCCAGGATGAAAAGCATATTAAAGCCGTCAGCTAAAAGGGGGAGCTCATTTTACTTCTCTGCTCCAGTCAAAATGTGCGGAAAGCAAGGCTGGACTGTACATAGTCTCTGTTCCACTGCGCAGAACTGGCACAGTTCTTCTCCTTACCTGAAGCAGTCTGTCGACCTCAGGGGCATCTCACAAAGAAATTAAAGTAAAATGTGCCTTCATTGCTTTTGTATCTGCACTAAATTATTCTGGCTTGTTTTTAATTTAATCATTAAGGTAATCTACTAAGAATTATTTATACTTAATTGAATAGAGAGTCCTTTGTAAATAAATTCTGGCATTAGAAAACAAGTTCAATGTTCAGAGGAATCTTCACATATCCTCTGAAATTAAGATAAGTATTTTCCAAAGTTTCATTGTCATATCATGGAAAGTAAAATAATAAAAAATACTTTATATATTGTCTTTATTTTGTGTGTATGAGTGTGTTGCCTTCAGGTAATTAGTATGTGCACCCATGTCACACAATGCTAACAAAGATCAAAAGTGGGTGTTAGGTTCCTCTGGAACTGGAGTTACAGATGGTTGTTAACTGCCATAAGGGTTCTATGAATTGAACCCAGGTCCTCTGCAACAGCAGCCAGTGCTTTCCACCTCTGAGCCAATTTTCTAGCCCCAAGAAGTGTAAAGTTTTAAACTAAAGATCTAATTGACTTTTTTTTTTCTTTTTTTTTTTTTTTTTTTTTGGCCTTTTTCGAGAACAGCTTAGCCCCAGCTGTCATGAACTCCTCTATGTAGCCAGGTGGCCTCTAATTACTCACAAAAAGACTGCCTGGCCTCTGTCTCCAGCGAGTGCTAGTAGAAATTAATGGAGGACGTGCCGCCACCACCACCGCGGCCTATTTTTACTTTTTTTTTGTGTTTTTTGGTCTTTTTCAAGACAGGTCTCCCTGTAGCCCCAGCTGTCCTGGAAACTCACTATGTAGACCAAGTCGCGCCTTTGAACTCTCACACAGAAGAATCGCCTCCTTCTAATTACTTTTTATGGCTGCATTTTGGATAACATTCACCTTTCCTTTTATGCGAATAGAATGGATTATCTTTCCTGAGAAACAGCGCGGCTAAGTCTACCATGCAGACACAGAAAGAAGGAAAGCAGACGAAATAGCTGAGCTCCGTGACGGGTCTAACAAGCACAGACTTTGATCTCATGTTTGACAACTAATGTTTCTTATACATAAAACAGAGGAGGATTTAATCTGCGTAATCCTGAACTGGTAATTGTTTCAAATTTCATTTCTTGGAAAACCCATCAACTTCAAAGTTCAAGTGGGGTGTATGACACTTAGCCAAGGACTACCTCTTGTTTCAACCCAGTAACTTAAACAAAACACGTGTCCTAATTAATTCCATGTAATATCGTATATCTTTATAATATTTTCTTTTCTTTAAATCTATAAAACTATAAAGCACACACAAGTGCTTGACATTGGAACACAAAACAACACACACAAATACACACATTTCTGGAGTTCAATCCATATCTATGAAATCAAAGCATTCATTTTGAGTTCATGGAAAGGTTGCTAATCTAAAACAGGTTAATCCCATGATCTGTCGAATGGGGAAGTACTACAGAATCTACTACTACGTGCAAACATAAGCACCCTCATTCTCCAAGCAGCCCCTATTCACCTCTACACCAAGCATGCATACGTTATTAGGGAATACCCTTCAATAAACTTGTTTTGTGTTCACTGTTGATTAGTGCTATATGCTATAATTTAGAAATTATAGGTGTTTTTTTTTTTTTTTTTTTTCCTGACTGGCTTGCTCCTTTGGCACATGTTCAACCTGAGAAGCACTTTTCTTCCCTCTCTTTAGCTCATCCTTTTCTCTCATTGAGTGTACTATACACACAACTTACTTAGCTTTGCCTTCTCTCCTCCACCTTTTCTGCTTCACTTAGCTCTCAGCAAGTGACTATAAATGTAGTGCAATCAGTATCAAATGCATTTGGGTAGAAATAAGCAATGCTTTTGCAAGTCACAAAGCAGAAAAATAATAAGGATATTCCCAAAAAGTTCTTCCACTTAGCACAGGAAGTAAAGGGAAGACATGCTAAAATCTCCTAAGAATTTTTTTAATCCTATCCCAAGGACCCAAATTGATTTTATTAAGTATGGTACCAGAAATATTTATTGAATATGGTATTCTATTTTAAGATCTCAAGTAATCTAATTGTCCAGAATAAGTTGAAAGCTCATAAATTCTACCCAGTAGAACCCTACACAAGAGTAAAGACAAGAAAATACACAAATTTGAGATATAAAAGCAATGGAGGGAGAAATCAATTTGAAAAAAAAAAACAAGAAAAAGATATGTACAGGAACACACATAGTGATGGAAGAGAAAATAGGAGCATTGTTCATGGAAAGAGAAAAAGAGATCAATGAAAATGAAAACTCCTTCTTCCAGTACCTGCTGTAGAAAGAATGAAAAGTTCAAGTGTAATTGAGACTAAAGCTTTTTAGATAGATTATGAACAGGAGAAGTAAAAAGAACAGCCACTGATTCCCACTCAAGAAATAATGGAGAGATTACAGTCCATTCCTCTTGTGTAAAACCCAGAGAAAGAAAACAAACAAGTCAGAAGGTAGCAAGGGATTCTCTTACAAATGACTATACAGACATTAAAAGGTAAAGGCAGAGGGATGATTACTTTGAAATAATAAATCTTGAAGTTCTGAATAGGAAAAGGAAAATCAAATCATTATTAGGAACAAAAATAAAAGTAAGAAGATTCACTATTGACAGTTTAAAACTGAGTTGTTTTGTTTAAAACAAAAGTTGTATATCCACCATGTTCACTTGCAGACAAAAGAAGACTAGTGCAAAGGTTTGCATCACACTGCCAGAGTTAAACAAGGGCTTGGAGAGATGTGATTATGCATGCAGAAAGAATATTAAGCAAATATTTTGGTTATCCTTTCTTTAAAGAACTGGAATATGGGTCCTGAGTTCTCACTCCTGACAGTACGCATCACCCCACCATCTCAACTTTCATGTCAGCTTGGGTCACTGAAATCCTTCCTTACTCCAGAACTGCAATCCTGAGTTCTGCTTCCTGAGAATTCCCTGAGCACTGACATCTTGGGTCTATGTGCTCCTGGCTTGTGAGCTCCCCCAGCCTAAACTATCAGCCAACCTTTCACCCAGCAGTTCTGAATTCACCCTGTTGATCTCTAGCAGAACTGAGACCATTCATTTCACCCAATTTGCACACCAATTTAAAATGGATCCCAAAGTAAACACAAAGCAATACTGAACTGGGCCATAACCTGAGAAGTTGGTGAAACAAACCTGAGATCACTTACTTAAACAATCATCACCACACAAGTCCAGAGGTCTAGGTCTCATGGGGAAAAATAGTGACTAACCAAGATAATATATCTACAGAATTCAGCAACCCATTATAATGTTTCCTGAGAAAAAGATAATGATTTCCCAAAATAACAATTAGAAATATGTTCAAAGAACACAAAGGGGATAGGAATAAAAGACTGAACAAACACCTTGAAAACTCAGTTTAATGAAATAACAATTCAAAAAAATTAGACTATAATAAAGAAATATCTCAGAGAAAAGCCAATCTGAAATAAAACTTGAAAGAAAAACTTAAGAAGTCAAAAAAAGCTTAGAAGAAAGAATCAGGTATCAGACTGTTGGATTGTGCAGTTGTGGGGATGAAGATACCCAGCCAGCAGGAACACAGGTGGCCTGTTGCCTCTAGGGGATTCTGGTGCATTGAGATCCATTGCTTCAGTTGGATCAGCCAAAGCACAAGGTGTGGGTTGGATGCATCAGCCAGGCGGATTTTTGGAGGATTGCATTATTGGCCTGTTGTGGATAGAGATTGGTTGCTTCAGCCAGACCAGCTGAGGCACAGGGTATAAGCCAGGCACTTCAGCCAGACAGAGTATTGGATTGTTGCCTTGAGCAGCTGTGGAGGGTGAAGACACCCAGCTAGCCAGAACACAGGTCGGCCTGTTGCCGGTAGGAAACTCTTGGTGCATACAGATCCGTTTCTTCTGCTGCATGGGTTGAAACACAGGATGTGGGCTGGGGTGTCAGCCAGACAGATTGTTGGAGGATTGGATTATTGGCCTGTTGTGCATAGAGATTGGTTGCTTCTGCCAGACAAGCTGAGGTGCAGAGTAAACCTATCCTCCCTCCCCCACCAAGTGGAATTGCAGAGGGAGTGTCCAGGTGGGACTACAGTATAGTAAGCCCCACAACCAACCTAGAGGAACTGGCTTGAAGGAAGTATAGGGAGTACAGTGCTCAGAGGGTATCATCTGAGTTATTACCTACACAGTTTTTGGAGAACCTGCAGAACAGAAAAGGAAGAGTGAGCTATACTTTCCAATATATAACCAAAATTGAAAGGCTGAAACCTAGACAAGTTAATACTCCATAAACAAGGAGAAAACAAGGAAGACATCTGAAGGAATCAAGGAAAGCAATCTTTCAAAACAGTGAAGAAACATTTGAGAGTCACATCAGAATACAAACAAAAAGAAACCCACATGCCAAAAGTACAACAAAAGAGCAATACGGGAAAAGAACAGAATAATTCATACTAAACTCTACCAACCCTACAGAAGATTTCTACAATGAGATCTCCCTGCAGGTAACCCAGGGCACAGATCTTAGAAGAACAATCACAGATATATTCAAAGAAATCATAGAATATAAAGAACAAATCAGAGAACTAAGGGGAGAGAGTGAAAAACTCAGGAAGGACCTAGAGGGAAAGAATGACAAACTTTGGAAAGGACTAAAAGGAGAAAATGACAAACTCCAGAAAGAACTAGAGGGAGAGAATGAAAAGCTCTGGAAGGAAGTAGAAACACTGAAAAGATCCCATGCTGAAATTAAAAGGAAACCAACCAGTGAAGCAAGGAGCTTTAAGAAGAGACTGAGAAGGTCCAAAAGGAAGTGGAACTACTAAAGAAATCACAGGATGAAATGAAAAAGGAAATCAAACATTCATTCAATCAAGAGGAAAGAATGGAAAAAAGCTTCAGATGCAGAAAAAAGAATATCACACCTAGAAGATAACATAGAACAACTAAAAAGCTCAAGTAAAAACTATGAAAAATTTAAAAATACACAAGAGTGGAACAACCAGGAAACATGGGACACTATGAAAAGACCAAACCTCCACATCATAGGGATAGAGGAAGGAGAAGAACCCCAGGACAAAGGGATTGATCATATCTTCAACAGAATAGTAGATGAAAATTCTGCCGTAAGTTTTCTGCATCTTTCTCTGCTTTTTTGTTTTGTTTTGTTTTCATTTTTTTTAACAATAGGTGATAATTTGTGATTACAAGCATCCTTCATGTAAAACCAATTTTCATTAGTAGGATCGAAAGGTTAAGCCTGGAAAAGCTGGCAGCCCATGAAAGAAAACAGCCAGAACTGACTAGAGACCAAGGCATCAGCTCCAGAGAAAGTAGAGTGTTTTGCTTCTCAAGAAGGTATTCTTAAGTGTGCACAAAGAATAAATACATTTTCCCAGAACAATGAATGAGAAGAGATTTTTAAATAAATAAGGCTACAACATGAACATAGTAGGAATTAATAAGCATTGGTCAATAATAATTCTCAATATTAATTATATCGGCTCATCACTAAAAAGATTCAGACTAACTGACTGGATTTAAAAATGATATTCACCAGGGCTGGAGAGATGGCCTAGCGGTTAGGAGCACCGACCACTCTTACAGAGGACCCGGGTTCGATCCCCAGCACCCACATGGCGGCTGAGAGCCGTCTGAACCTCCAGTCCCAGGAGAACTCCAGTTCCAGGGGAATTCGACACCCTCTTCTGATCTCCGCGGCATTGCACGACACGGGTGCACAAACTTACATGCAGACAGTACATTCATACACATACAGAAATAAAATAAAAAAAAAATGATATCCACCAATTTGCTGCTTTTAGGAAACTCACCAACAATGATCAACACCACCTTAATTTAAAAGAATGGAAGAGATGTTCAAGTGAATGAAAAAAAAAAGAAAGTAGGTGTAGCTATTCTAATATTTGACTAAATAAACTTCAAACTAAAAGTTATCAGAAGATACAGGCAAGGTTAGTTCATAGGCAGTAAAGGAAAAATATACCAGGAAGATGTTACAAAAATCCTAAACCTCTATGCACCACATACAGGGCCACTCAATTTCACAAAAACATACATTATTAGATCTAAAATCTCACATTAACTTCAACACACTAATAGTAGGTGACTTCAGTACCCCAGTGATACCAAGAGATTAATCAATCAGAAAAAAATAAAGATCAGCATTTGAGGGAAGAAGCAACCTAGAGAATGAGAAAAGATCTTTATTAGCTATACCTCTGACAGAGGGTAAGTATCTAGAACAAGCAATGAACTAAAAAAAAAAAAAGAAAGAAACGTAAAACCTCAATTATGAAGTGGGGCAAGAAGCTGAACAGGCAGTTTTCTAAAGATGGAATGCAAATTGCTGAGAAAAACTTGAAAAATGTTCAACATCTTTAGTAATCAGGGAAATGCTAATTAAAATCACTTTGATCTTACTCAAAATGGTTTAGATTAAAAACAAACAATGGCAAATGCTGGTAAGGTTGTGGAGAAAAGGTCACTTTTGTCCACTAGTGGAAGTACAAACTGGTGTAGCCACTGTGAAAATCCATGTGGAGTTTCCTCAGAAAGCTAGAAACTGAGGTAAGGTTTGATCCAGCCATGTCACTATTGGGCATGCATCCAAAACACTTTATACCCTACTACAGAAATACATGTTCATTCACGTTCACTGCTCTCCTTTTCATAATAGCCAGGAATTGGAACAGCCTAGATAAGTTGATGAATGGATAATGAAGCTGTGGTATATATTCACAATGGAGTATTAATCCAGCTCTTTAAAAGAATGAAATTTACAGGTAAATAGATGGAACTGGAAACAATCATCTTGAATAAGGTAAACCAGACTCAGAAAGACAAACTACATTACAGGCAGGCATTGCCTCTAGAAGAGACTATAGGCTAACAAAGTAAAAACTCAATGCCATGAATGGACTCCTTTCTCTTCTTTTGAACTTGTTGACCAAGGGTCCTATAGACTTTCAAACACTACTGGCCATTGTCTCTGATCTTGGTTACCCACCAGAACTTCACAGGAAGGCACTATTGCTGAAAACACTACAAACATGAGCTGTAAAACAAACAAGAAGAAATCAAGCTCTATGGATCTCAAAGCCTTATTTCTACTGGCTAGCTGTCATAGTACTGGAATGTGCTATGCAGTTTACCTGAAGAGAAAATTAGTCATCAACCTTACCCAGCTGTGAAGTACAACTAACCTGAAAAGAAATTCCCACTGGCTCAATAGTGACATTAGTATTAGGGGGTAGTCAACAACTTCTTAATTTAATTTCATAGGAAAGAGCTAATGTCTGAAATTGATAGCAGGCCTAGGAACCTAAGGCTAGACAAGTCGCAGGACATAGGTGAGAACCTAATATGATTTTTCACCTACACAGATATAGTACTAAACTGAATTCTATTGACTTATTGTTATATGCATGGATTAAGGCTTCACTCAGTTCTAACCAAAGAAGTTTTCCTATGCAGCAAATGGTGATTAACAGAGAAACCCACAAGTAGCCAATAAGTAGAGAACAATAATCTGTACTTATCCCTGAATAGGACACCTGTAACAACTTTTGCTTCCCAAGGCTCAGTGATCTTTGCTGAAGAGGGGGCAGAAAGATTGTAAGAACTAGAGGAGGTAGATGACTATAAGGAAATAAAGTTTTCCTGACTATTGATCACTTATTCATATGAACTCACAACAATGGTGACAGCATGCCAAGTCCCATGCAAGATCAATTCAGACAAAGTCCCGTCATAGACAAGAGGAAATGGATAAGAAACCTCAACTCTCGGTGAAGAACTACTGGCAACAGATGGGTGTTGGGAGGGGAAAGAGTCAATCTCTTTTAAGACTGTAACTCTTGGTAGGTTAACCAGTTTCCACTGGATGCAACCAGACTGAAGGACATTTAGGGATACAAATTGAACTTTATACTATATATACAATATCTATACATAAGATATATCTATACATAAAATATATCTATGTGTAAAATAGAGTACGTGAAATGGATGGAGTATAAGAGGGGTGGTGTGGTTACAGAAGGGGATCCAAATATGATTAAAATATATTGTATAAAATTTACAAAAAAAATCAAAGGAAAAAATGAAAAGTTTTACATATCTTTAAATTACTGTTTACAACCATATATAAATAAATTAATCTTGAAAACTCCAAAAATTCTTTAGTTTTATAAAATTTATAAAATTTAATATTTATTTTATTTATAAAATTTAATAACATTTTAAAGGTGGTATTCACTTTATTATGTGTGAAATCTTTGCCTTATTGACATTAAGAACTCTAAAATACTTTATTTGTTTTGAAATCTTTTTTGGTATTGTTTTGATAATAGTTTTATTAATTCTTTAGGAATTCCATACTTTTTTATTTTGAACATATTTACCTCCTTTCCAATGTCCTCCCAGCTAAAAAAAAACATGAATATTAACATGCTGCTTACTGTTGCCAGCAGCCATTGTATTTCAAAGTGCAAAGCCAAAGATTACGATCCTTATAAGACAAAAACTTAAAAAAGAACACTAAAAAAAGAAATATTCCAAGCAAAGGGTACCAAAAAGAAAGCAGGAGTTACTATTTTAATATCAGACAAAATAGACTTCAAAGTAAAAGAAATAAGAAGAGACAAAGAGGGCCATGACATCTTTATCAAAGGAACAATTAACCATGAAGATTTCACAATCATGAATATATATGCACCAAACTCTGGTGCACCAAACTTTATAAAGACAATTCTCCAGGACCTCAAGGACCTCAGCACACTCATAGTAGGGGACTTTAATACCCCACTGAGCCCTTTGGACAGGTCAACTGGACAAATAATAAACAGAGAGACATCTGAACTGAATGATACAATACACCCAAATGGACCTCACAAACATCTACTGAATATTACACCCAAATTCCAGAAAATATACTTTCTACTCTGCACCCCAGGGAACATTCTCCAAAATCGACCACATACTGAGACACAGAAAAAAACCTCAACAAATACAAAAAGATTGAACAGGTTCTAGAACTAAGCTACCATTTATTTTCAGACTTAGGAATTTTTGGTATATGGGTGGAGGATATGTATGCATATTTTAGAGTAATATAAGACCAAAAGAATGATGAAAAAACTAGTACAACATTATGTCTAACCACAGTATTTATTTTATGGGAGTGATTCTTATTATTTCTTTTTTTTAAGTTAAATTTTATTGAGCACATTTCATACATTTCTTAATCAAATTTAGACTCATTCCCCCATCCATGCCCACCCCTCATGCACCCCATCCCCTGCCAGAGCTCAAGGATTCTGTCATACATGTTGAGTCCTGTCTTTCATCTTCTCAGTATTTTGTAAACTTTTTGATGCAGTTTACTATTTTGGTCAGTTCTTTGAACAGGTTTCTCTCTTTTTTTGTTCTCCTTAATTTTATATTATTCCAAAATATGAATATATACACTCCACACATAAATCAAAATTACAAAATCTGAAAATAAACTATAGGTTAATTCAAAAACACATTTAGGGATTACATTTTGACAGTAAAGTTCCATGCAGGTAAAAAGATGTGTAACTTTACATTCTTTTTTTTTTTAGAATAAGAATACATATCTTCCACCATATATGGTAATTACAATGTGTGAATACAAGTGGTAGGTCAAATCTAGAGCCCATTAAGAGATTCACATTATAATAGCACAGTTGCTTTCAGATACAATGAATTATAATAATAAAGTTGCTTAGTTTGCCTGCCAACTGGGGATTTGGTGTTAGAATCCACGAATGAGGGAAAATATTTGCCTTTTTTTTCTGAAACTGTGTTACTTCACTTAGCATAATGGCTTTGAGTTCCATCCATTTACCTGCAAAGTTCATGATGTCATCATTCTTTTCCACTGCATAGAGCTTCATTGTGTAGATGTACCACATTTTTGTTATCCAGTCATCAGTTGAGGGGCATTTGGGTTTGTTCCAGTTCTTTGCTATTGTGAAGAGAGCTGCAATAAACATAGCTGTGCATGCATCTTGTGGGTATATACCCAGGAGTGGTATGGGTGAGTCAGGTGGTATGTTCATTTTGAGTCTTTTAAGGCTTCTTCACACTGCTTTCCACAGTGGTTGTATAAGTATACATTCTCACCAGCAGTGGATGAGTGTTCTCCTTTCCCCACAACCTCTCCAGCATTTGGTATCATTCGTTTTCTTGATCCTAGACAGTCTGATGAGAGTGAGATGATATCTTAAAGTGGTTTTAATTTGCATTTCCTTAGTTATTAGTGATGTTGTGCACTTTTTAAGATGTTTCTCAGCCATCTTACTTCCTTACTGGTGAAGTTTCTGTTCAGCTCTTTACTCCATCTTTTGAGTAGGTCATTTGTTTTCTTCTTTGTTTTTTAAGTAGTCTATATATTCTGGATGTTAATGCTCTGTCAGATGTACCAGTGGTGAAGATTTCCTCCCACTCAGTGGGTTTTCTATTCACTTCCTTGGTTGTTTCTTTAGCTGTACAAAAGCTTTTGAGTTTGATGAGGTCCCACTTGTCAGATGTTGTCCTTATTTCCTGTGCAGCTGCTGTTTGATTTAAAAAGTCTTTTCCTATGCCTATGACTTGTATGTTGCTGCCAACTTTTTCTTCTATCACCTTCAGTGTTTTGGGTTTCAGGTTGAGATCTTTGATCCACTTGGAGTTTATTCTTGCAAAGGATGAGAGGTAGGGGTTTAGTTTTGTTCTCCTACAAATGCTGATCCAGTTTTGCCAACATCATTTTCTGAAGATGCTATCTTTTCTCCACTGAGCTTTTTTGGCCCCTTTGTCAGATATGAGGTGGCTGAAGTTATATGAGCTCAAGTTTGGATCTTCGATTTTATTCCATTCGTCAATAGGTCTGGTTTCTGCCAGTGCCAGGATGTCTTTATGACTATAGCCCTGTAATATAGCTTGAAGTCTGGTAAAGCAAAGCACACACACACACACACACACACACACACACACACACCACCACATATTGCACTTTTCAATCAGGGTTGCTTTAGCTCTTCGTGGACTTTTGTTTTTCCATATGAATTTAAGGATTTTTTTTCCAAGTCTGTGAAAAAGCTCATGGGGATTTTCATTGGGATTGCATTGAATCTGTATATTAATTTGGGTAGAATGGACATTTTTACTATATTAATTTTTCCAATCCATGAGCATGGGAGGTCTTTCCATCTTTTTATGTCATTTTCAATCTCCTTCAGAGTTTTAAATTTTTTGTTGCAGAGGTCATTGGTGTCTTTGGTTAGGTTTATTCCTAGGTATTTCTTTTGAGGTTATTATGATTGGGAATGTCTCCTTATATTCCTTCTCCAGTTGCTTATTGTTGGTGTAAAGAAAGGCTACTGATTTTTCTAGGTTTATTTTGTATCCCCCTACTTTACTGAAACTTTTAATTGTTTCTGGTTTTCTGGTGGAGTTTTTAGCATCCCTTAGGTAAATTATCATATGCCGCCTTACTGCCCTAGCAAGCATTTCAAGCACTATATTGAAGAGGAGTGGTGATAGTGGACATCTTTGCCATGTTCTTGCCTTTAAGGGGAATGCTTCCAACTTTTCTTCATTTAGGATGATGTTGGCTGTGGGTTTCTTGTATATGGCTTTGATTACGTTGAAGAATGTTCCCTCCACTTCCAATTCCCTCTAGGACTTTAAGCATGAAGGGATGTTGGATTTTGTTGAAAGCTTTTTCTGCATCAATTGAGATGATTGTGTGGTTTTTGTCTTTCAGTCCATTTATCTGTTTTATGATATTTATTGATTTATGTATGTTGAACCATCCCTGCATCTCTGGTATGAATACAACTTGGTCATGATGGATGATCTTTTTGAAATGGGTCTGTATGCAATTTTCAAGTATCTTGTTGAGAATTTTGCATCTGTGTTCATTAATGATATGGGTCTATAGCTTTCTTGTTTGTGTCTTTGCTTGATTTTGGTATTAGAGTGATGGTGGCTTTGTAGAAGGAATTTGGGATATTTCCCTCTGTATGCTTCTGAAAAGTTTGTGTAGTAATGGTTGTAAGACCTCTTTAAATATTCTATAGAATTCTGCTGTGAAACCATCTAATCCTGGGCTTCTTTTAGTTGGGAGGCTTTTTATTACATCTTCAATTTTCTCAAGTATTATGAGTCTGTTTAAGCTGTCAATCTCTGCTCAGTTAAGCTTTGGTGAATCGCGGGATTTCAGATATGCATCCATTTCTCTTAAGTTTTCAAATTTGGTAGAGTATAAGTTTTTGAAGTATTCTTGTATGATTGTCTGGATCTTTTCTTTATCTGTTGTGATATTTCCCCTTTCATTATGAATGCTATTTGATTTGGAGTTACTCTTTCTTTCTTTTGGTTAACTGGGCTAGAGGTATGTCTATTTTGTTTATCTTTTTAAAGAACCAGCTTTGGATTCATTGATTTTTGTATTGTTTTCTTTGTTTGTATTTCATTGATTTCTGCTCTGATTTTTGTGATTTCTTCCTGTCTTTTGGGTTTAGAGTTCATTTCTTTCTGTCTCTCAAGTGTTTTTAGCTGCAGTGTTAGATCATTTATTTGTTCTCTTTATATATATATTTTTAATGGGGGCACTTAGGGCTATAAATTTCTCTCTTAGGACTGATTTTAATGTACCCACAGGTTTTATTGTGGTCTACTGTCATTGTCGTTTACTTCCAGAAATGCTTTTATTTCATTCTTTATCTCTTCCCTGACCCACTGATTATTCACGATTGTGTTGTTTAGTTATTTACTAAGGCTTATACTGAGCTTTATTGCACTGGTCTGATAGAATGCATGGAATAATTTCAATCCTTTCATATTTGTTGACATTTCTTTCATGTTCCAGTATGTGGTCAATTTTGGAGAAGGTTCCATGGGGTGCTGAATAGAAAGTGCATTCTCTGGTGCTTGGGTGGAATATTCTGCAGATATCTGTGAGGTCCATTTGGTTTATTGTATTGTTCAGTTCTGATGTCTCTCTGTTTATTTTTTGTCCAGTTGACCTATCCAAGGGACTCAGTGGGATATTAAAGTCTCCCACTGTTAGTATGCTGGGTTTAATCTGTGTCTTGAGGTCCTGAAGAACTGTGTTTATAAAGTTTTTTGCACCAGAGTTTGGTGCATAAACATTTAAAATTGAGAAAACTTCCTGGTTGATTGTTCAGTTGATAAGGATACAATGGCCCTCTTTGTCTCTTCTGATTAATTTTACTCTGAGGTTTATTTTGTCTGATATTAGAATAGCCACTCCTGCTTGTTTTTTGGTACCATTTGCTTGGAATATTTTTTTTTCTATCTTTTTTTTTTTTCTTTTCTTTTTTTTTTTTTTAGTTTTCTTTTTTTTAATTAATTTATTTATATTTTTTATCAAATCTAGACCCGTGCTCCCCCTCCCCCCACCCCACCAGAGCTCGTGCATTCTGCCTCTGCTTGATTCTCATGTACCTCTTCTTTGTACTTTTCCTGCCTTGCATCCAGCTACCTCCCCCACGGCAAGAAGCAGCAGCAACAAGAGGAGACAAGTAGCTTTGAAAAAGGGTAACAGATATATTAAGGGAATACTGGAGCTATGTCCAATGAGGGAGTCAAAATACTCTATAACTTATATAAACACATTAAAAGTTGGGTGATTACCCTAATTCATGATGACCAATATTTACTCCAGATGCTTTTGTGGTAATGGATGCAACAAAGAAAGGTTAGAATCAGGCAGGCAAAATATCAGAAATTCAAAAAGCTCACAGGATATACAGGTAAAATTTGAGGACTTTGTTTTCTCTTTTTTTTTTAATTTTTTTTTAAATTTTATTTATTTCTGTATGTGTATGAATGTACTGTCTGCATGTAAGTTTGTGCACCCGTGTCGTGCAATGCCGCGGAGGTCAGAAGAGGGTCTCGGATTCCCCTGGAACTGGAGTTCTCCTGGAATTGGAGTTACAGACCGTTCTTAGCCGCCATGTGGGTGCTGGGGATCGAACCCGGGTCCTCTGCAAGAGCAGTCAGTGCTCTTAACCTTTTCTCTATAGTTATAGTTTTTGAGGCCCTTTATATAAAGTCACTGAAGGGGTATTCCAAGTGCCACACCCTGTGCCCCTATTCACCATGGAAGAAGTCAGAGTGGTCGGTGACCTTATTCCCTATTGGCAATTGGGGTGACCTCTTCAGAGGGTGATGTGATAAGAATAGGAGCTAGAAATTAACTAACCAGTTTAGGGTCAAGACCCCCCACAATTAATTATTTTCTTTCTCAGCTGAGAGCAAATTTCCTAAATCTTCCAGTAAGCTTATCCTGGCAAAAATAGATAGCCAGAGCTATCAGAAAGGAGAAGTATCTTTATTCAAGACAATCCAACACAGACAAGGTGAAGCAGATTTCAATTTGTCATAGTAAAATGCAAGGCAGCTACTGGAGAAAACAAAGGCTGAAAGAAAAGGGGGATTTCTTGAAGAGTACCTAGACGACATGGGGACCCTTGCTGGCCCCACTTAACAGGACACATAGTGCTGATTCTATTAATCCTCCTGATATGGCCATGTATAATAAATATGCTTGTAGACAATCCCCCAGACCTGCTGGGGAATTTTGGCCAGGTCTGCAGCAGTGCTTGTATGGTCTCATCTGCCTAGGGCAGGTTAGGTTGAGGGACAAGCTCTGCACATGCATAATTCTCAGTATACTGGCTATACTACATATGCTCAGTAAACTTATCTAAAATTGGGTGGAAGCCATCAGGCTACAGGTGACTTGTTAAGAATATAACAGAGTTCCTCTTAAATAAACATAGGGATTAGGTCCTTGAAGAGGAAGGAATTTTATGGAGATATTATGGAAATAGAGAAACGGGTTCTTACAATGTTATGCTGAAAGACTTTACAGTGTTAGGATAATTAAGGAACTTGGAGCAGGAAGAACTCTAAGACTGGAGATAAAATGAAAATAGACATGGTAATTGTCACCTAAAATAGAAGTCTTTGTTCCTCCAGGTTGTCATATTCTACAGTCTCTGTGTTTCTAAGTTATCTGTAAACCACTTGAACACTATTTATGTACTATCTGCACTTTTGTCTCATGGGGATAAGAGGCCCCTCAAAAACTCTGTTGGGGGCTGACTCCTGTATGGAAGGATCCCTGGGGTCCAGCCCATGCTAGTGGGTTAGCCACTACCATGAAATAAACTACCTCTCCTCACCTTAAAAAAATCACATTGGTAAGAGCAAATGAATTCAAATAGGCTCTACCTTCTTTAGAACCACTAATAAATAAGCATGAGATGTAGGAAACTTGGATCTTACCAATGAGCAAAGCAGAGAATCTGACAAGACGTCTTTCCTTGTGGTTGCTCAGGAAGAGAGGATGATAAGCACACTCTGGACCACCAGACAAGAGAAATTCATCACAGGTTTATTTTATGTTGCTTTGTCTTATAGAGAGGTAACAAAGCATCCTTATCTTGTATCCCTTTGACCCAGACCTCAAAGAAAAAAATTTTTTGATGGTTTTCAATTTATTGAAGAGAGGGTACTTACTAAGTTTTTCATATTGTTTGATTCTATTTACAGATAAAAAGCTAACTGAATATGTGAGGACTGAACTTCTAATAATGAAACATTGTCCCTGAGGAATAATAAAGATGACACACTTCTGCCTTGTTTTTGGTGTGAGACAAGGCCCTCTGGGCTCCCCCCTCAACCCCACAGGATTCTCTTTCTGGCTAACTAATCCAAACCAGTTCAGATAAGACTGAGGCCCTGGTGTGGTGGCTCATGCCTTTATTTTTTTATTTTTATTATTTATTTATTTATTTATTTGTTTGTTTATTTATATATTTTTAATCAAATCTAGAACCGTGTCCCCCACCCTATCCCCCCACCCCATCAGAACTCATGCATTCTGCCAAACATGCTTTTCATCTCTTTCTCAGTCTTTCTCAATATTCTCCACGTGGAAGTTGACTGTTTTGAGTAGAAGTTCACTGTTTAAGTCAGTTCTTTGATGCAGTCCTTTCTGTTGTTTTAATTGTTATGGTTGTTATTGCTTCCAATATGCATCACTCCCAACTGCTCAGACAAAAGCTCAAGGGGCTGTGCACAAGAAATATTTACCACTAGGTAATTGGCACTAGCATCCACAGATGAGGGATACATTTGTCGTTTGTTTTTCTGGGACTGCGTTACTTCACTCAGCATGATGTCCTCTAGCTCCAGCCATTTTCCTGCAAAGCTCATGATGTCATCTTTCTTTACTGCTGCATAGAAGTCCATTGTGTAGACATACCACATTTTCTCTATCCACTGGTCAGTTGAGGGGCATTTGGGTTGGTTCCAGCTCCTTGTTATTGAGAAGAGAGATGAAATAAACATGGCCATGCATGTATCTCTGAAGTGGGGTGAGTCTTGAGGGTACATGCCTAGGAGTGGTATGGCTGGGTCGGGTGGCAAGTTCATTCCAAGTCTTCCAAGGATTCTCCACACTGCTTTCCATAGTGGCTGTACCAGTTTACATTCCCACCAGCAGAGGATGAATGTTCCCCTTTCCCCACAACCTCTCCAGCACTTGGAATCATTTGTTTTATTGATCTTAGCCAGTCTTATTGGAGGAAGATGATATCTTAAAGTGGTTTTGATTTGCATTTCCTTAATGATTAGTGATGTTGAACACTTCTTAAGGTGTTTCACAGCCATCTCTAATTCATCACTTGTGAAGTCTCTGTTCAACTCTTTGCTCCATCTATTGAGTGGGTCATTTGTTTTCTTTCTTCTTTGTTTTTTGAGTAGTTTCAGGTTGAGGTCTTTGATCCATCTGGAGTTGACTTTTTTACAAGGCAAGAGGTAGGGGTTTAATTTCATTCTTCTACAAGTGGTGATCAAGTTTTGCCAACACCACTTGCTGAAGATGCTGTCTTTTCTCCATTGTGTTTTCTTGGCCCCCTTGTCAAATATGAGATGGCTGAAATTGTATGTGCTCAGATTTGGATCTTCGGTTTTGTTCCATTGGTCAACAGGTCTGTTTTTGTGCCAGTACCAGGCTGTTTTTATGACTATAGCCCTGTAGTATAGTTTGAAGTCTGGTATAGAGATCCCCCCTGTGTAGCTCTTTTCACTCAGGGTTGTTTTGGCTATTCGGGGTCTTTTGTTTTTCCAAATGAATTTAAGGACTTTTTTTTCCACGCCTGTGAAAAAACTCTTGGATTTTAATTGGGATTTCATTGTTAACACTATGCAAGAGTTTTGGTTTAGTAGATACCTTTTATACAATGTTTAATTTTCCCAATCCATGAGCATGAGAGGTTTGTCCATCTTCTGAGTTCTTCCTCACTTCCTTCTTCAACGGTTTAAATTTTTTTTGTAGAGATTCTTGGTGTATTTGTTAGGTTTGTTTCTAGGTCTTTTATTGTTTGAGGCTATTTGTGAGTGGTAAGGTCTCTTTAAATTCTTTCTCCAGTTGCTTGTTGTTGGTGTAAAGAAAGGGCCATTGATTTTTTTTAGGGTTAACTTTGTATCCTGTCACTTTTGCTGAAGCCTGTAATCTATTTATAGGGGTTCCGGTGGATTTTTTAGCATCCCTTAATGTAAACAATCATATCTCAGCAAATAGGGATTAGCTTTGACTTCCTCTTTTCCAATTAATTACTCCTTTAAATCCTTTCTTGCCTTTTGCATCTAGCAAGTGATTCAAATATGTATATTGAAGAGGAGGGTAGATGGGGGCAGCCTTTCCGAGTTCACTTTAAAGGGAATGCTTCTGACATTTTCTCCCATTTAGGATGACATGGCTGTGGTCCTGTATATGGCTTTGATACATTGAGGAATATTCCCCCAGTCCAAATCCCCTCTAGTGTCTTCATGCATGAAGGGATGCTGGGATTTGTTCAAAGGCTTTTCCGCACAAACCTGAGTGTGGTGGTTTTTGTCTTTCAATTCCACTGTATACTGCTTGACTGATGATTTATTGATTTTCATATGTTGGAACCATCCCTTGCATCTCGGTATGAATTCCACTTTGGTCATGGTGCGATGATCTTTTGTGTGGGTCTATGTGATGTATTTGCCAGTAATCCTGTTTAGAATTTTGCTCTGATTCCATTAGGGAGAGGGTCTATAATTCTCCTTTTGGTGTATCTTTGCCTGATTTGGGTACTAAGAGTGATGCTGGTCTTATGAAGGAATTGTTGGAAGAATTCCCTTTTGCTTGTATCCTTCTAAACAGTTTCAGTAATAATGGTTTAGTGTCATTTTTTAAACTGTTTATAGAATTCTGCCTGAAACCCGTCTGGACCTGGGCTTTTTTAGTTGGGAATCGTTCTTTTTATTTTTTGTAATTATCATCTTTGATATGTTTCCATACATCATCTTTCCAATTCACGTTCAGGCATTATCCCCGTCCCTCCCCCCACCTCGACCCTATGCCTTCCCAGATCATCATTCTCCATACAATTTATCTCATCTCTTCTGCTTTTTTTTTGTCTTTGTTTCCTTTTTTTGTTTTTCAATAAGGAAATTTTGATACTGCTTTCATATTTGTTTCTAAATCCATATTCTTATTTTTGAGCATTTGTGCCCAAACCCACACAGCTCCAATGGGTGACCTAACCATCCAAGCAAGGAGGGGGCGTCTTTGTTAATCACGTTGACTCAAATGTGCGTTGTCCAAGTCTATATTATTGTAGTTTCACATTCAAACTCCAATTCACAGCCCTTACATTTCAGGCCGCAACCCCCTCTTCTGCAGATTGTCCCTAGGCTTACGAAAAGATGGGAACAGGTGGGATGAGAAGCAAGACGGTCTATCTTTCTCTGGAGCTGTTGTTCTGGTACTCTAGTCAATTCTGGCTGTTTTCTTTTCAGTGGCATGAATGTCTTGTCCAGGGCAAAATCCTTTCAAATCCATACTAATGTATACAGGCACAATTTGCATATTAGATACACCGAGATTTATTAAAGTATAATATATAGTCTTTCGATCCTACTAATGATCCACAATGCCATTAGATATATATGTATTTCAAACAGTACTAATTGTTAGTGTTCTTTGGTATAACACAGATTGTTTGGATGATACATGTTAATCATGAATTTACAATTTCCTTCTTTATATAAACTTATAGGGCTCTTCGTGGTGGCTTATAACATTCTCCTCCACCATTAGACGGTTGAAGTTGTGCATCAGCCAGTGGGTTATTCCTCCAAGGAGAGAGCTACTAGACATTATGAATTTGGGATGTACAGACATATGGCTGCCGCTGCTGCACAGTATTTTCCAGTGCAGAATCGCGGTGTTAGGCTTAGTGCTGACGGAGAGTCATTGCTTGACTCAGGAGAACCGGTATTTGCTTACTACTGTTAAGGGCTTCTTGTAGGTAACAACTCTCTGACATTCCCGCGGCCCCTCTGTTTCTCCTTGCCAGTGCTCACTTTCTTTCTGTATTCTGGGTCTGTTTAAGCAGTTGACTTCTTCTTGGTTGAGCTTGTGATTCCCAGGTCGGCTTTCGCTCTTGAGGCCGCGCGGCACAATCCCCGAATAGCTTCCGCTGAGTCGTAATGCGTGTGTGGCGAGGTCGCCCCCGTATGTGTGCTAGCGAGCGTCGCATCTCGGTATTACGTTTCCGATATGTCAAAAGCAACGGATCTGAAGCAGTACTGATTTTCTGGAGTTAGTAAGGAGAACGCGGCGGCCAAGTCGTCTGTATGTAGCCGACGAAGGTGTAAAAGACGTGTGGAACAGGCAGAGACGTAAATGACTGCGATGAGACAGCGCGAGGGGTAAGAAGCGGCGAATGAAAAGCGAAGGCATGCAGAAGCGCAGAAATTGGACAGAGGCCCACAGTAAAAGGAGGAAAATGTGTAAGTGTATTTGTATATTCGCCACAGGGAAATAAACAAGATCTGGATCTAGGGGTCTGCCTATCTTGTTTAACATTTTAAAAAAACTTTAAAAAAAAAAAACTTTTGGATTCATTGATTTTTTGTATTCTTTCTCTGCTTCTATTTCATTGATTTTCTGCTTGATTTTTTGTTATTTCTTCCTGTTGTTGCATTTAGGGTTCATTCGTTGTTGCCTCTCACGTGGGGCCTATTGGCTTGTAGTGTTAGATCATTCACTGTGCTCTTTCTGTTTTTCTAATGTAGGCACCCAGGGCTATAAAAAACTTTCCTTTTTAGGACTGCTTTTAAGGTATCCCATAGGTTTTGTTGTGTTGATTGTCATTGTCATTCAGTTCAGGAATCCTTATTTCTTTCTTTATTTATCTCTTCCTTGACCCATTCATTATTCACGAGTGTGAAAGTAACATATAGACAGGAGCAGTGTCAGCGCAGAGTGTTGTTGTTACCACTGACTCACACTAAATCAGACACTGTGTGACTGCGAATGAAGTATGTGAAGAAGATGGCGATTGAGCGCTAGTCGGCAGTAGGTAGGAGATTAGGATCGCGAGAGCAAGAGGAGTAGCAAGAAGAAGGAAGAGAAGATTGAGGTTGAGCTTTTATTGCATTGTGGTCTGATTAGACATGCATGAAATATTTCATTTTCATATCTTTTCCCTATCAAGGGTGGTGTCTGTACTTGAGGGTGAGATTGGGTTTATTGTAGGAAGCATATAGAGGTTCTGTTTCCTCATCCATTCTCCCCCTCTATATCTTTGATGAGGATTTTAGACCATTAATATTTAATAAATAAATAAAATTTGGGGCTGGCGAGATGGCCTCCTTTAGTGGTTGTTAGGAGCACTGACCGCTCTTGCACAGGACCAGGGATGATCCCCAGCACACCTGGCAGCTGAGATCCGTCTGGAACTCCAATTCCAGAGAGAACTCCAGTGGCTAGGGGAATCTGGACATTCTTTTCTGACTCCTCCGCCCATGCACAAACACATGTAAACAATACCTACACAGATAGATAGTTCTATAAATAAATAAATAATAAAAAAATATTACTAGTTGATACTTATTGGAGAGATAGATATGTGTGTTCCTTTCAAACTTATTTTTCATTTGCATTCTTTGGTCTAGGTATTTATTTATTTTTTATTTTCTTTTTAATTTCTCTTTGGGTGCTTAAGTCGATAGTTGCTCTTTTTTGCTGTTCTTTGAATTGATTCGAGTATTTTCTGAAGTGTGGTTTTTGACCATGTTTTCCTTTCCATTTTGGTTTGTCATAAAATTTTTTTCTTGTCCCTTCAACTATGATTGACATTTTTGTTGGTATTAATTATAGTAATCTGGGTTGGCATCTAAAAGTCATTTAGCACTGAATTTCTTAGGTCTTTTATTCTGGCTTTCTTCATTTGCAATGAAAAGTCAGCGGCTTTGATGGGTTTCCTCTTATATGGAACTTGTTTTTCTCTTGTGACTTTCAGTATTTTGTCTTTGTTTTGAGCATCTAGTGTTTTAACTATGATATGGCATGGGAATTTCTTTTCTGGTCTTGTCTAGTTGGTGTTCTATGTGCTTCTTGTATTTGTATGGGTTTGTCTTTTTTCAGTTTGGGGAAATTTTCTTCTATTATTCTGTTGAAGATCTGATCAATGTCATTCTCTTGGGATTCTTCTCCTTCCTCTATCCCTATGATGTGGAGGTTTGGACTTTTCATAGTGTCCCACATTTCCTCGTTGTTCCACTCTTGTTTCTTTCTTTTAATTTTTCATAATCTTTACTTGAGGTTTCTGGCTGCACTGTGTTATCCTGTAGGTCTGATATTCTTTTCTGCTTCATACATGCTGCTTTTGAGGCTTGTTTCCATCCTTTCCTTCTGATTGGATGAATGTTCAATTTCCTTTTTCCTTTCATCCTCTGATTTCTTCAGTATTTCCACTTCCTTTTGGAGCTTTTCAGTCTCTTCTTGTAGCTCCTTGCTTTTCTGGTCAGTTTCTTTTTCCCTTTCAGCCTGAGATCTTTTCAGTGTTTCCACTTCCTTCCAGAGTTTGTCATTCTCTCCCTCTAGTTCTTTTTGGAGTTTGTATTTATCTTCCTCTAGTTCTTTTTGGAGTTTGTCAATCTCTCCCTTTAGTTCTTTCCAGAGTTTACAATTCTTTCCTTCTAGTTCCTATATGAGTTTTTCATTCTCTTCCTTTATTTCTCTGATCTGTTCTTTATATTCTTTGAATATGTCTATAATTGTTCTGCTAAGGTCTGTGTCTTGGTTTCCTTTCAGGGAGATCTCGTTGTTGGGCTCTTCTACAGGAATGGTTGAGGTTGGTGGGGATTTATTATGAGCTTTTCCCATATTGTTTGTTTTCCATTGTGTCTTTGGCATGTGGATTTGTTGTCCCCCCCCCTTTGTTTGTTTGTTTGGCTACAGTTGCCAATCTCAAATGTTAATATGGAGAACTGGTTGGTCACTCAGTTTGCTTCCTTGCTTCCTGCTGGTTTCTTCCTCAGCTTTGGCTATGCAGCCTAGAATCACTGACACTGCTGGATCATCCCAACCACAGCAAACCACAGCAAACCACAGCAAACCAACCACAGCACCAGCAGCTTATCCTCTCCACCACAGTACCAGTAGCTTGAGCACATGGTGGGGGGGAGCTACTCCTTTGGCCCATGCACTAGACCCCATCTGGCCACCAAGAGTGTGCAATGCTGTCTCTCTATCCGTGCACACAGTTCCCTATTGTTGTAGCAGTCACGGCGTATGCCTTGGCTGGGCAGAAATGTTGCTTGCCAGACCCCACCTGGCCAATGAGTGTGTGTACTGCTGTCTGTCCCTCTATCCACGCACACAGTTCTTCTTTATGGTTGTAGTGGTGGGTGGCATATGCCCTGGGTGGGTAGCAATGCTGCACATCAGACACCCACCTGGACACCAAGTGTGTGCACTGCTATCCAAGTCTGTGTCCCTCTATCCCTGCACACAGTTCTTCTCTATGCTTCTAGTGGTGGGCAGCAGATGCCCTGGGTGGGCAGCAATGCTGTGCAGCAGACACCCACCTGACCCTTAATATTTCTTTTACAAGACTGCTTGAGGTTTTGTCCATGCCTTTTCTAAAATATTATACAGTGGTTAAAAGTATCAGGCTGGTGTAACTTAGCCTTTCTGGATGCTTAACGACCATACTTAATGCCCATACCAATTTGGCAGAGGTGCTTGAGGGATAACTTTGTTCTTTGCCCTCAGAGGTCAACTAAGTCCCAGGGAACTATGCATAGGGTCATCTCTTGAAATGTCCTGCAAATGTGAGCCACCAGTCTTGGAGGCTTGAAGATCCACTAATGGGGCTCCAGCCAGTGTCTAGTCTATAAAGAGGAAAGTCTGCTCGTGCTTCAAAAAGGGAAGCCTGGTCTAGCTTCCTTGAGTGGATGGAATTGGTAAATGAAAAGCCAAAAGGTGCCAGGGTCTACCCGCCCCCCGCCAAAAGAAAAACCCGAGTGATCAGATCCTCAACTGACCTTGAGAAAACAAAAAAAAAAACCTTGGTTAATGTGGGCTAACTGTGTGGCCTTAAACATCCAAAAGGAAAGTATAACCAGAAATAAATAAATAGTAAGGCCTGAGAAATTGTATCTCTGTTATAAAACTTGAGAACTTAATAAAAAGACAAAAAGTAAAAAAATAAATAAATAAGAAGAAAGGGCACAGTTGTTTTGCCTGTTTACTGGCAAGTGCATCTACCATGTGGTTGCCACTGCTTTTGTCATCTTTCAAAGACATGAGGGGCAACTTTTCAACCTTCAAATATGAAGACTAACGTTTTTCCAAGAATCCTCCAAACCTTCAGTGCCAGATTGGGACTGCTGAGACATCCAGCTTGTGGACTGAGCTAATACTGAGGTTTCAACCTCTCCAGAATAAAGACTGCCATTGTTGGACTACCCAGGCCATATCACAGAGACCAGTATAGGAAGATCAAGACAGGACAGGGTGCTTACTGGACCTCATTTGGTGACCATGGGAAGGGAAAACCCCAGTGTGGTGGTTTGGGCTTGCCAAGAAGGAGCCTTCAAACGTGACACCTTTCAGCCTAATAAAGAAAAAAAACATCATAAGTTGAAGATGTTAAAACCTATGATATATGTGGCATGCACATATGCATATTTTGGTGTGATGCATATTGGAAGGAATAACAACAACAACAACAACAACAAGACTGGGTCAAAGAACTGACTGAAACGGTGAACTTCAGTTTGAAACAGTAAACTTCTGCATGGAGAATTTTGATAGAGACTGAGAAAAAGAGAATGCATGAGCTCTGGTTGGGTGGGGGGCGAGAGAGGGGAATGGGTCTAGATTTGATTGGAAATTTTGTATGAAATGCACAAAGCTTCAATAAAAAATGGCTTTGAAAAAAAAAAGAACTGTGATATGCCTTGGTTCAACTATTATATTATATATAAAGGGACAGACAAATTATATATGAGAAAATTCAGTTAGGCTTAGAAGAAGCAAATTCAGATAAAATTGCTTTATATAAAAAATAAGAATATTAATATGTTAACTCTTGAGAGAAGATATTGAAAACAAAGTTTAACTCCTCAACAGTAAAGTAAATCAACTTTTACAGAAAGTCAGATTCTGCAAGTGTGTAATTTGTTATTGCAATGAACCCATGATGCACCTGCCCCCACACAGGCTACACAGGCCCTATAGACCTAATGGAAAAAAAAAAAAACTTTCTTTGCTCTGGTGTCTGTCATCTCTTGCTCTTCTATCACAGTCTGATGAGAGAGAGAGAGAGAGAGAGAGAGAGAGAGAGAGAGAGAGAGAAAGAGAGAGAGAACATGTAATCAGAGATACAAAGGAAAAATTTGGAGTTCAAATAAACTACAAATGATTCATATTTTATTCTTTGTTTTCTGTTTTTGTCAAAACTTTTCAGCAACTGGAAATGATAAGAAAATGAGAGATAAGTAAAATTACAATGTTTTCTTTCAGAGAAAATGTTGTGCGACTCTTCCTATGGAGACATGACAAGCATCTACTCACCCCAAGGAGGGAACCAAAGACAAAACAAAGCAAGGACACCACCAAAGTCCAACTTGGTGAACTAATCAGTGGTATTGAAGTTACTAAGAAGAATATGGGTGAAGAGTTACAGGAGAAGAAATTTCTCAAAGACAGCTTCAGCGTAAAGATGGGTCACATGGGTCACAGCTCATGAAAACTGGAAACCTGAGCTCACTGTATAACTTGAAAGATCAACAGACTGGAGACCATCTTTTTGCAAAGCTCAGGTGACCTCAGCCTCTTCCAGGAGGCACAGCTTGTCTCTGTCCCTTTCAGGTGGCTGGTCTGACCTGAGACTCTTCTAGCAGCTAGGTTTGAGAGCAGTGTTTCCTGATTACACAGTTACGGTTGGGGAGGGAGTTGCCTAGTGAATATCGTCTATTTCAGGGATTTTGAGAAGCTTGTGAGTTGTTTACTTCCTGTGTTCAATAAGCTTCCTCTAAGATGCAAAGTTTTATCCCTGAGGAAATAGCTACACAACAGAAATATATCACTACGCCCGGCGTGGTGGCACATGCTTTTGATCCTAGCACTTGGGATGTAGAGGCAGGCAGATCTCTGTAAGTTCAAGACCAGCCTGCTCTACAGAGTGAGCCCCAGGCCAGCTAGGACTAAAGGGAGACATTGTCTTAAACTCAAACACACACACACACACACACACACACACACACACACACATATAATCATTGCTACATGTAATTTAATTTTATTTTTCCATATTGCACTCTTTTTGCCTGCCACCTAATAACACTCTATCTTGGGCTGTGTTTTTCCATTCCCTCCATTATATGGGTTGAAAAATCCATTTCAAGATAAAATTTGCTTCATTAAGTGACCATCTGAAGCTAATTACCAACTCCTATGCCTCCTTTCCAGTTTCCTTCTTTATTCATAGTCTTGTTCTTTTCTGACATTTCTCTTATTTTCTGTGGATAATATCACTTACATCAATAAATTTCAATATGGTCTGTATTATAAATCAGGGGCTGGAGAGATGGCCTAGCAGTTAAGAGCACCGACCGCTCTTACAGAGGACCCGAGTTCGATCCCCAGCACCCACATGGCGGCCGAGAACCATCTGAAACTCCAATTCCAGGAGAACTTCAGTTCCAGGGGAATCCGACACCCTCTTCTGACCTCTGCGGCATTGCATGACAAGGGTGTGCAAACTTGCATGCAGACAGTACATTCATACACATACAGAAATAAATAAAATTTAAAAAATCAATATCACTGCCATAGGCCCCTCTCTAATCGCTAAATCTATATAACCAATTCTCAGCTGAATTTAACATTTGATATCCTGTTCAGTATTTGAGCCCATATGCTTTTTCCAATACTGAAATGATTCAAAGCAAATCCTTGCTCTCTTAAGTGACATTTACCCAGTATACTACATTGGAAAGCATAGTTGTTGTTTTTTTTTTGTTTTTTTGTTTTTTTGTTTTTTTTTTTTTCTGTTTAACTTGACAATATAATACAGTTTTTAGTTAAAATAGGTCATGCTTGATAATGAGGTGGGGTGATTAGCAAATACACTGTTCAAATGAGATGTACAATTGCCCAGGTATTATTCACACCTCCTTTGAATTAATTGCTAATTGAATCTGGAACTCTTCTTTTGGCCTTTAGGATCTATTTCTACTTATTCAAATCCTCCTCATTTTAACCTTAGACTTTTGCAGCTCTAATACTTCTGTGAAGTTACTTTTCTAAATTTCAAATCTGATTGTAATTCCCATTAGCCTTTGAGGATAAAGTTGAACTTCTTTAGCATAGTATAATGTAATAACATATAAGTTCTAAATCATATAATTCCCTGGGACCAAGGTAAAAGCAATGATTAAAAGTATAATCTCATTAGAGAGCTGAGGCTTCTCTTATGAGAACCAGGAGATTCGAACTTTCTCATGTGGAAAAGAACCCAGAGGAAAAGGACATTATCCATTATACAAGCAGATAAGAACTATGCTTATAAACAGTACTGAATTCCTAAAGCTAAGTGTAATAGTATGATCATGTAGAATCTTTGAGATTCTCCATCCCAAGAGGAGTTTTTACTCTCATAGTCCATATTCCATCATTCTCTACTCATTGCTAGGGAAAAAAGACTGGATGATAACGTGGGGAATAAACAGCCCACAAGATGGTCCACGCAATAAGATCGGCTATAAGTGAGGGAAAGGCATAGAGCCCCCATCCCTTCCTGCTCCTTCTTCTTCCACATGGACCCAAGACCCCAAGTCAAAAGGAGGGGTCCAGTGCCCACTGTCATCTTCAGGTCTAAGTGAAAATACATTGATATATCAGTGAGGATAGAAGGAAAAGCTCTGGAACCCCCAAAGGAAGAACAAAAACTCTCTTACCCTGCAAGCTATCCTGATAGGATAAATGGCAAGTTATTTTCACATGGATTCTGCTACATATATATGATTAAAATAGAAGCATAATTACTGAGGAAGTCCTTCCCCTAAGATCCTGGAAAACATGGCCTGGTGAATATTGAATCAGGACCATGATGTCAGAGATCTTCTCTTTCAACACCACAGACCTCAAAAGTACGAAATAACAAGCTATAACAGTTGCTAATCAGGTAGCAGACACCTTGTTGAGGGACAAATTATGATATTCAGTACTTTGCAGATAGTCCTGCAGTTATCACCTGACAAAATTGTCAATTGATTTTGATTATCAACAAAGTTTCTTTCTAGTAAAATTTACCGGAACCTTAGCTAAATTAAGGCAGATGCCAAAGTATGTGATTTCTTTTTTTTTGTTTTTTTTTTTTTTTTGGTCTTTTTGAAACAGGAATTTCTAAAGCTTGTTAACTAACAGAAGTTTAGCACAGAAAGGAGTATATGACTAGGAATCTCTATAACAGGGATTAAGCATTTGTTTCAAAATTCCTGAGACTGAACATGTGGCCTAAGCATTTCCTTGGATATAAATTTTCTCCCAAAGAAGTAAATAAAACAATGAGGTATTATTGAACTCTAGATAATGACATGCATACTAAAGTGTTATGTCAATGATTCCAAACTGCATTCCTGTGATGGTTAATGTTGATTGGAAAGTTGGCTAGATCTGGAATCCATTAAGAGATGAGCTGTGAGAAGGACTACAGACTGTTCCCAGAAGAAATAACAAAAGAATGAAGACCCTCCAGTGTAGGTGGCACCTTCCAGCAATGGCCCAGACATAAGGAATTCAAAGGAGAAAGCAATTCCCCTTGGCAGCCTGCTTTTGCTTCTTGTGCTAAGTGCATTGTTGTTGCTGTGCCTGCCAACCTCCCCTGACATCAAAGCCCACTTCTTCAGTTTCCCAACAAGGGCCATGCATGAATCCCCCAGGTCCTCAGCAGCAGACGGGGACTTCTAAGGCTTAGAAACTGAGCAGCTGTAAGGTTATTAGCCTGTCCAGCATGTAGACACCCATTGTTGGTCTACCTAGTAGCTATCATATAATCAGATCTAATAAAGTCCCTTTATAATATACATTCATTCTGTAGATTTTGTTCACATAGAGAAGCTTGATTAGTATGATCCCAAATTCAAATACATTATGCGGCAAATAGAAGGCAATCCTAGGCTAAGAAACACTAACTATATAATTTTTTTGAATTTTTCTAATTTTATTTATTTTTGTATGCGTATGAATGTACTGTCTGCATGTAGGTTTGTGTGCCCATGTCGTGCAATGCCGCAAAGGTCAGAAGAGGGTCTCGGATTCCCCCTGGAACTGCAGTTCTCCTGGAATTGGAGCTACAGACAGTTCTCAGCCACCATGTGGGTGCTGGGGATCAAACCCGAGTCCTGGGAGAGGGTCTCGCTCTGAACCCGTCTACGGGGTCCCCGGCCCAGAGGGACAGCGCGCGGGTGAGCTGAGGGTCGCGTTCCCGTCTGCTCTGGTCCCAGCTGGACTTGTGGGCGGGAACCTGGGTCGCAGGGGAGACGCCATAACGCGCCAGGCCAGGTACACAGCTCTACAGCTCTAGGCGGGGTCTGGCGGGGGGCAGCTGGGAGAGGGTCTCGCTCT
>VZQC01004854.1:2078577-2133577 GCA_009823505.1 Rhizomys pruinosus
CATCCATCCATCCATCCATCCATCTATCCATGTACCCATGTGCCCATGAATCCATGCATCCATCCCCCATCCATCCATCTATCCATCCTCTACTGATGCATCCATCCATTTATTCATGTATCCTGCATCCATCCATCCATCTATCCATGCATCCATGCATCCATCCATCCATCTGCCCATCCTCTCATCCATCTATCCATGAACCCATGTACCCATGTTCCCATGCATCCATGCATCCATATATCCATGCATCCACATATCCATCATCCATGTATCCACCCATGCACCCATGCACTATTGCACCCATCCATTCACCCACAATTCATCCACCCACTACTCGTTCATACACCTATCATCCATCCATGCACCTACCAACCATCCATCCATTCATCCATCCATGTACCATCCATGCACCTACTCACCATCCATCCATGTACCATCCATGCACCTACTCACCATCCATCCATGTACCATCCATGTACCTACTCACCATCCATCCATGTACCATCCATGCACCTACTCACCATCCATCCATGTACCATCCATGCACCTATTTACCATCCATCCATTCACCCATCATTCATCCTTCCATCTACCCACCATCCATCCATTTATTCATCTACCCATAATCCACTTATCCATCCACCCATCTATCTTCCATCCCTCCTATCTATCCACTTCCCTGCCATCCTCTCCCCCTGCCCCCTGCAGCCTGGGTTGTCCCTTTTGTAACCCCATTGTGTCTCTTCCCAGTCCTTGTTGAAGGAAGATGACCCAGGCCCTTTTAACTCCAGGGTGATAGGTCTTTGTGAAATGACACCCATCTCAACACTTAGATTCAAAAGAGAGAAATTGAAGGCAACTTCAATGCCCACAGTAGGGGATCCAATCAGCTAAATAAACAATAATGCATCTCACATACAGCACCAGTAACAGTCACGTGGGTTGGTCTGTACTGATGGGTGAGACTTGCTGAGGTTCCGTTAGGGTGGAACTATAGGACTTTGAATAGAACATTATTTTTTTGTAGAATTAAAAAGTACATTTAGGGGCTGGAGAGATGGCCTGGCGGTTAAGAGCACCGACTGCTCTTGCAGAAGACCCGGGTTCGATCCCCAGGACCCACATGGTGGCTAAGAACTGTCTGTAACTCCAATTCCAGGAGAACTCCAGTTCCAGGGGAATCTGAGACCCTCTTCTGACCTCCGTGGCATTGCACGACACGGGTGCACAAACCTACATGCAGACAGTACATTCATACACATACAAAAATAAATAAAAATAAAAAAAGTATATTTAATACATTCTTTGTGCCAGGTGATAGTCTAATTCTTTGCATAAATGAATGTTTTATTTAAAATTTTAATTTTATGTGTATGAATGTTTTTTCCACTTGTATGTAAGTGTACCACATGAATGTAATGCCCTAAGAGCCCAGAAGAGGGAGTCAGATCCCCCTGGAACTGGAGTTCCAGATAGTTGTTAGTAGCCATGTGGGTGCTGGGAACTGAACCCAGGTCCTGTGCAAGAGCAGCCAGTGCTCTTAACTGCAGAGCCATCTCTCAGCCCCTAGCCTTTAATCATCAAACTTTATTTTTTTATTTTTTATTTTTTTTGTCTTTTTGAGACAGGGTCTCCCTGTAGCCCTAGCTGTCCTGGAACTCACTCTGTAGACCAGGCTGGCCTTGAACTCACAGAGATACTTCTGCCTCTTCCTCCCAAGTGCTAGGATTAAAGGCATGGGCCACCAGGCCCGGCTAATCATCAAACTTTAAACCTCAGTGGTGGTTGCTCCTTATTATATCCATGTTCCTGGTGATAAACTGAGGCATAGCAAGAGTAAAGAACTAGTTTTTACTAGTTGACCACATGACCTTCTCCACGGCCAAAAGCTGTGGGAATTGCATAAATCACAAAGGGTGCAGCTCAGAGACAGGGCTTAGCATGACTTCAGTTCAATTTTCCTTTTCATATACGTGTGTGCACATGTATGGGAGTGCATTAATATGTGTACATGTGCATATGGAGGTCAGAGGCAGACGTCGGTGTCTTCCTCAATCATGCTCCATCTTACTTCTTGAGTGAAAGTCTTCCACTGATCCTGGAGCTCACTGCATGGCCGAGGCTGGCTGGCCAGCATGCCCCAGGATCCTCCTGTCTGCCTTTCCAGGGCTGGGACTACAAACACACTGCACGCCTGGCTTTTCCACATGGATTCTGGGGGCTCAAACTTATAGTTGTTCCTATTTGCAACAACCATTTTACTAAGACATCTCACCAGTCCCTATTTATTTTTATTTTTATTTTTTTTGAGACAGGGTCTCCCTTTAGCCCCAGCTGGCCTGGAGCTCACTGTGTAGACCAGGCTGGCCCTGAACTCACAGAGATCTGCCTGCCTCTACCTCCTGAATGATGGGATTAAAGGCATGCCATGTGGGTGCTGGGAATCGAACCCAGGTCTTCTGCAAGAGCAGTCAGTGCTCTTAGCTGCTGAGCCATCCCTCGAGCCCTACCCCTATTTTATTTTATTTTATTTTTATGTATTTATTTTTATTTGTGTGTATGGGTGTCTGGCCTGCATGTATGTAAGGGAACCTGTGTAATACAGTGCCCGAAGAGGCCAGAAGAGGGAGTTGGATCCTCTGGAACTGGAGTTACAGATGGTTGTGAACCTCCTGGTGGGTGCTGGGAACTGAATCTAGTCCTCTGTGGGAACAGCCAAGGCTCTCAGCCTCTGAGACACTTCTCTAGCCCCCATTTTTTCTTTTTCGTTCTTTTTCTTTTGGTTATATTATCATTTTTTTGAGACAGGGTCTCCCTGTTGCTCCAGCTGGCCTAGAACTCAGTATGTAGACCAGGCTTGCCTCCATCTCACAGAGATTTACCTGACTCTGTTTCCTGAGTGCTGGGATTAAAGGCATGTGCCACCATGCCTGGCTCCCAGCCCCTATTTGAAAACTATTATTACAATTATTTATTTATTTATTTATTTATTTATTTATTTATTTATTTATATTTTTGTGCATGTGTGTGCACACTAAGGGCAGAAGACAACCTGTGGGAGTCAGTTCTCTCCTTCCACCGCGTGGGGCCTGGGATGGCACTCAGGTCTACAGACTTTCTGGCAAGCACCTTTACTTGCAGAACCATCTTGCTGGCTAGTATTCTTATTCTTATTCTTATTCTTATTCTTATTCTTATTCTTATTCTTATTCTTATTCTTTCTTACTATTACCTTTTGTTTTAAAGAAAACAACAACAGATGGCTCAGAAGTGAAGGGCACTTATGGGTGTTGCAAATGACCAGAGTTCGGTTCCCAGCACCCCATGCTGCCTCACAATTGCCTGTAGATCTAGTTCCAAGGGATCCAATGCTGCCTTCTGGCCTCTGAGGGCTCCAGCATGCACATCGTGCACATAAACTCATGCAAACACACACACACACACACACACACACACACACACACTCTTAAGAAATTAAAAATCAGGAAGGCTTCCTCAGCACAAGTTCTGGTCAGGGTTCACCCTGACACTGCAGAGAAGTGCATTACATGAGAGTCACCTTTGTCAGGGCCAGACAGCTGGATGCAGAGGTCCCGGAGCAGCTGTTCTGTCTCCTCTAGCCAGGACAGGGACATGCTCAGGATGCTCAGCGTGGCCTTCTGCAGCCACAACACAGGTGGGCTGACCTGGAGGCTCTGAAGGCGCTCCACCTCCCTCTTGAGGTCACTGCTACCACAAGGTTTCTTCATACAGGCCTAGAGACAGACAGACGTGAGCAGCCTGCAGCAGTGCCCCAGGAGACCTACTTTACTCAATTCCTCAGGACAGATTTTATTTCCTTCCACTTTAGTTTGGCCTGTGGGGTGTGTGTGTGTGTGTGTGTGTGTGTGTGTGTGTTATGTGGTGATCATGTATAATGTGTTGTGGTGTGGTGTGTGTATGCATATGTGTATTTGTACATGTTATGTGTATTGCACATATGTTGTATTGGGTGTGTGTATAGTCTGTGTCTGTGACATGTGTGTGATGTGTGTGGGTGTGGTGCATGTGTGTGTGGTATGTGTGTTTGTGGAATATGTGTGTGTTATGTACCTGTGGTCTGTGTGGGAGTATTACGTGCGTGTGATGCATGTATGTTACATATATACATGTGTGGTGTGTGCGGTATGTGTGTGTGACTTGTGAGAGTGTGTATGCTATGTATATGTGTGTGATGCATGTGTGTTGTATAGGTGGTACATGTGTGTTATATTGTGTGGTGTGTGTTCTGTATGTGGTATGTGTGTGGTATATGTGTACAAGTGTGTGTAGTGTGCATTTGCATGTGCAGGCCAGAGAAGGATGTTGTCTCTTCCTGTGCCATCTCTGCCAGACTGCCCTGAGGCCTGCCTGCTCACCATTTCAGCGAGGCTGGCTGGCCAGTGAGCTCCTGGGATCACCTAAGTTCACCCCCGATGCTAGGCTGACAGCTGCCTCCAGTCACACCTAGATTCTTCATGGGGCTTGGGATTTGAACTCAAGTCCTCTGATGTGCACAGCGAGTACTCCTATCCATGGAGCCATCTCCCTAGCCCTCTGATTTGGACTTTTTATGGTCATGGGAATCTCCTTTTTAGACTGTGCAATGCCAAATTGACACTGGCAATTTGGCTGACATGAAAATCAAATCTGGCCACTTTTTTGAGACATCAGAATTCCTGTCAGATCAATCCGCAAGCTGATCAGAAAGTGCGATTTCCTGATTTGTTTGAGAGTGCTGACAAGCTGACACTTGCACAAACTCCCCAAAATAGTTGCTTATTTCAAAAGAAAGCAGAGGCAGCTGCCACTCAGCCAAGCTCAGGGTGTGGGTCCCGGGGTGCTCCCAGACCTTCATCCTGCCCCTCCCGACGACGAGGCAGCAAGCTAGAAATAGCTTTCATTGCTGGTCCAAAAAAGAAAATGCAACTATCAGAAGGATCGTGTGTGTGTGTGTGTGTGTGTGTGACAGAGTGGGGGAGGGAGGGGTCAATGTCTGGTGTCTTCCTTAATCATTCTCTACTTTCCTTTTTTGAGATCGTGTCTCATGAATGCAGGCTGGCCTCAGTCTTTCTGTGTAGCAGAGGTGACCTTGGCTTATATGCCTCTACTCTACCTCCAGCCCCTCTACATTGTCTTTGACACTATCTCTCACTGAACCTGGAGTTCACTGACTTGACTAGACTGGCTGTTCAGCAAGCCCCGGGGATTCCTACCTCTGTGTCCCCAGCCCCAGGGTGTCAGGCCTGGGTCACCACATCTATCTTTATGTCAGTGCTGGGACCTGAACCTGGGTCCTCACCCATGTGCAGCAAGCACTTTACTTACTGAGCTGTATTTTGTGTGATCTTTAAAAAGAAAAAAAAATCTGCTCGTGTCCGGTGGCCATGAAACTTTGCTTATTTTTTTTTTCTTTTGGTGTTTTTTTGTTTGTTTTTTTGAGACGTGGTCTTACTATGTAGCCCTGGCTGGCCTGGAACTTGCTATGTAGACCATGCTGGCCTTGAACTCACAGAGATCCTCCTCTTGGATGCTGGGATTAAAGGTGTGTGCCACCATGCCCAGCTTCCCTTAATATTTTTGACCCACAGATGGAGATCTTGGGGGTACAGGGGGCTGTCGCCAACTGATGTTCAGCCATCTTTTCCTGACTATAGCAACTTCCCCAGCAAGCATTTTTGAGGCAAAGGTGGATAAGAGAAAGGAGACTGTTTCTGGTCAACCTGTCCTAGATGGACAATTACCAGAATATACAGTAAAGGGGGACGGCAAGTCGGCTTTGGTGAGATGGTGAGGCACTTTCCCTGGCCTACCTGGCAGCTGTCTAGCAGTGCCTGAAGCTTCTCCACGCTCTCTGTGGTCTCCTCCTGCTTGGAGTAGCTCAGCTGGGTCTCCTTCTGCAAGGTCCACTTTCTCTGATGGAAGTTGAAGCTGTCCTTGGTGACTTGGACAATCCTCTCTAGCAGCTGGGAGAAGACAGAGAGGGTGGTGTAAAGGGCAGTGTGTGCTGCAAGCCAGCCGTAACCGAACTGTCACCTGCAGCCCTAGCTCAGCAGTGAGGATGGAGGTCGTGAGATGCTGGCTTGGAAAAGAACATCAGCTCTGTCTCCAGGACACACTGCCTGGGCACTGAAGGCCTGCATTGCCACCAGGTTTCTTCTATATTCTTCTGCATTTACAGCAGTGACTCTTGACTGGATGTTCTGGGTGGCTACATAGGCCAGGTTTCTGGTAGCCACCCACCTGAGTTTTTTCTGTGTGTGCATGTGTGTGTAGATACACGTGTGCCAGTGCACGTATGTGAAAGGTGTGAGTGCATGTATGTATATATATGAATGTATGTATGCTTGTATGTATATATGTATACAAGCATGAATCGATGTATATATCTAAGTATGTGCTTATGCATGCACAAATGCATGTAAATGTATATGTACATGTGTATGTGTGTGTGTCATATGGGTGTATGCACACACACATGTGAGTACAGGCATGTGCACGTATGTGTGCATTTATGTATGAATGCATGCATGTGTATATATGTATGTTGCGTGCACATGCACACATGTATTATATGTGCATGTGTGTATATGTGAATGTGTGTATTAATGTATATTTATGTATGTGTGTATATATGTGTGTTGTATATGTGTGTGTGCATATAGGTGAATATATGTATGTCTGTATATGTAACTGTGTGTGTGTGTGTGGTGTGTGTGTGTGTGTGTGGTATGTGTGTGTGTGTGGTGTGTGTGTGGTGTGTCTGTGTGTGTGTGTCTGTGTGTGCGTGTGGAGGCCGGAGGTACAGGTTACTCTGTGTCTTTGAGGCTTCTTGCTGGCCTGGAACTTGCCAGGTGGGCAGGCTGGCTGGCCAGGGAGCTCTGAGCCCTAGGGCCTGCTTGCCTCTACCTCCCCAGTGCTGGGATTATGAGTATGTGCTACCACATCCAACTTTTTTTTTTTGTGAGACAGGATCTCACTATGTAGACAAGACTCATCTCCAACTCACAGAGACCCACCTGCCTCTGCCTCCTGAATGCTCCGATTAAAAGTGCTCTGCCACAGTACATTCATACACATACAGAAATAAAAATTTTTAAAAAGTGCTCTGCCATCTTGGGCCGGGCTTTGTTTCTTACATGGGTTTGGGGACTCAAACTTGGGTCCTCATGCTTGCCAGGCAGGTTCGCACTGACGGAGCCATCTCCCCAGCCTCTACCTGGGCTTGGTCCCAAGGGCTGGGTAGATAACAAGGTAAGCAGCACACAGCAGCCCGTCCACACAGCCAAGACACTTCATTCCCCTTCAGAGTGGACCATCCAGGGTGGGTGGACCAATGCCAGACCACCCCTCTGCTCACAATGTTAGCAAAGCTTCAGGGTATGCATCTGGTGACCAGATTCGAGTCTGCCTGGCTGAACTTGATTTCCACAAGTAACTGGCTTTCACTTTAAAAGCCAGGAAATCCTTTAAAATCAAAACAAATCTTTATGGTGTAGCAACAGTGTGAAAATATGTGCCACCAACAAAAACAGAAGCATATGCTCCCAGGGTCTGGAATCCAGATCCCGAGATGGAAGCAAGGCTGTCACAGGACACAGCCACACTAACCTGCTGGTCGGTGACAGGCTTGTCGAGGAATGGCCTTGTTCGTCCGAAGGTGGCTTTGATGACCTGGTTTCGGAAATGCTCCACCTGTGGCACAAAGTGGGTGACAGGTCAGTGGGGGAGTTAATGGGTCAGAGGCAGTTCTGGAATGGTATCTCCATCATTGCGTCCAAGAAAGAGTCTTAGAAGGGTCTGCACGCCTGACTGGCCATTCAGTGTTATGAAGCACCGGAAATGAAGTACCGCGGAGAAAACAGAGCAGCGGCTTTAATTAGAGGCACGCCTGCCCGACCCACCCGGGCGCGTGGTCTACCGCACACACGTCTCAGGCCCTCCAAAGAGTCACTTGCTACCAATTATCCAATGGGACGTCTGGGCCTGCAAGTACTTTTCCTTAATTGTCGGGCTGTGAAAGAAATATTGAGGCTGTCAGCCCAAGTAAATTTGTAATCAGCAAGAGTTCTTGGGGTGAAGAGAACACATGCTTTTGTTACTGAGTGCCTGGGACCCTAAGCAGCCCGAAGACTCTTGTGTGTGTTTCTGCACCCCTGGAGCCAGCACAGTGCGGGTACCCAGTGGCATTCGGTGGGCATTTGCTGAGCATTCTGATATAGACATGCGTGTCTGGGTCAGGCCTGTGGCTGGTGCCTCGTGTGGGCTGGAGTTTTCAGATTCAGGTGGAGCAGAAGGTGGCCCTGTGTGTAAAGTCAGAGTTCAGAGAACCACAAGGCATCCTGGATTCCCACAGAGGGCAGAGGCTGAGAAGCCTGGCTTTCTCTAGAAATTTACTCCCATGGCAGCCTGCAGCCTGCATCTGTGGTCCACTGGGCAGATGTGGACTTTAAAGACTGTTACACAGCCCTGAGGGGACCTACTAGGCCACCAGATGAACTTCAAAGCAAAGGTGTTTAGGACCTTTGAGTGAGGTGCTCCAAGCTGTCCTGTGGTTTCTAGGGCGAGGGAGGGTTCTGGATTTCCAGGTGTCAGTCATATAGGGGAGGCCTTGGCTGCAAGGGTCCCCTGGGGCCACTGGAGGCTGCCTCTGGGAATGACTGCCAAGTGTGGGAGAGGCATGGGGACAGGTGCTCTCGACCCTGGGCTGGGGCTGAGGAGAAGATCAGACGGGCACAGGATCTTGAGGAAAGTGGCTAGTGAGGGGCAGGCAGAGCACTGGCTCCCTCTGGGATCTACGCCTGGAGTACTCACAGGATCCTTTAGGTGACCCTCTGCTCAGAGTTGTAATAAAGGCCTTGGTCCTCAGGCAAGGGGCACAGGCCGTGCTCCCAGATTAGGTGTATGGTGGGGGTGCATAAGGCAGGGGACAGTCAAGGGGCGTAGACTGGTAAGACTCTGTGGTGGAACAAGGAACTGGGAAACCTTCTAGAAAGATGACAGGGTTACTTGGTGAAGGGACTTGGACCTCTGTCTAATGGTTAATGGTATGCACCTTTGCACGTCAGGGTGTGGGGACAAAGCCCGGTTATACTGCCTGGTTACAGCTTGGAGGTGACAGCTGAAAGGGTAATATAAAGGGGTCCTTTAAGACTTTGGGTTGGTTCATAGCTCTTCTGAGACTTCGATAAGTGGCATGGGTACCCCCTCCCAGACATAAGAAACAGACACACCCAACACAGAGACGATCTGGCTGGGTGTCAGGTGAGGCTCCGTAGTGGAGAATCCATACTGGGCTGCCCTGGGTGGGTTAGGCCTGTGCTGGGTTAGGCTTTCCATCGGCTCTCCTGAAGCCTTTGGCAAAGTCTTGGGTGTGTTATCTTCTCCACAGCGAGGCCATGCAGCAGGAAAGCCCTCTGGCCATCCTGGGTCAGGACACTGGGAAAATGGAGCCTCCTGCCCAGCCTGGTGAGGACTTGTTCCCTGCCCTGCCTAGAACCTTCTCTGTCTAGTATGAACTTTGACACTTGGTGCTTACTTATTTAAAAAGCAGGAATTGCCTGGGGTTGGAGAGATAACTCCAGTTCTGGACTCCATGCACATTGTATATATGTGGTGCACTTACATACAAGCAGGAAAAACACTCATACGCAAAGTAAAAATAAATATTTTTTTTTTTGTCTTTTTGAGACAGGGTCTCCCTATAGCCCCCGCTGGCCTGGAACTCACTCTGTAGACCAGGCTTAACTGCTGAGCCATCTCTCCAGCCTCAAGCAGCACTTCTTTTAGGCACAGTCCTCCTTCTCCCACCAGCTGCCTGGATGCAGATCTCTGGGGAACGCGGCCCAGGGAGGAGGGCTGCGGAGCGTGCCTACCTGATCTACTGCCCTTTCCAAATTGTTTTTAATGAGGGTCTCTCTGTTTCCCATTTCTTGCAGCTGAAGCAATTTCCTTCTGGAATCTTCCTGAAGCTTCTCTTCAACCTGAAAGGACGAGGAAAGCATATGCTGCTGCTAATGTAGTTGTGAAGCACTCTGGGGACATCCTTTTAGGAGATCTAATGGTTGTGGGGTTCCAGTGGGGTGTAGGGGCAGCTGCAGCCCACGTGTCAGGGGTTGAACACTAAGTACTGTGTGGAGGTGAGGCGGGGTCCCCTGGGGCCAAGAACCAGGTTCTCTCTCTTCCCTGAATGCAGTCATGTTCCTCCTAAGGTAGACTCCAAAGTGCCATAGACACTTTCGGGAAATTATTTTTCTGGTCTGTGACCCAGTGTTCTGTGAGAGCCAATGATTTTAGAGCTACCTGTAAGAGTTACTGTGGGGTTAAGAGTGATTTCTGTAGGGATGGAACTTCGTAAGGGCTCTGCAGGTATGTTAGGACTCACAAAAGTTGTATGGGGAGATCCAGCAGCCAGCTGTATTCTACTACCTTGAATAACCTGCCCACAGGGGGACTTGGTAAATGTTGTTATTGGGATTATTATCCTAAATATGTCACCAGGGGAACTGTTCGGGGAGGCTTGCCAAGCAATTATGTGTTTTGTAAACCCATTTATTCCACTTGGGTTCTAAGAGTTAGCCTGTGGCCAGACTGATAGTGCTCAATTCTGCCCTCTGCTGGCCATAATGGGACCATGCAGCCTCTCCAATTAACTTCCAAACTGATTTTATTTTTAAAATGTTATTTATTATTATTATTTTAATTTTTTAAAATTATTTTTTGTATGTGTTTGAATGTACTGTCTGCATGTTGGTTTGTGCACCCGTGTCATGCAATGCTGTGGAGGTCAGAAGAGGGCATCGGATTCTCCTGGAACTGGAGTTAAAGACAGTTCTCAGCCTCCATTTGGGTGCTGGGGATCGAACCCAGGTCCTCTGCAAGAAGGATCGGTGCTCTTAACCACTAGGCCATCTCTCCAGACCTTCCCCCAAAATGATATTTATTATTTTTATCTTATGTGTATGAGTGTATTGCTTGGATGTATGTAAGTGCACCTGTGTAATGCAATGCCCACGGAGGTCAGAAGAGGGTATCATCATATTCCCTGGAACTGGAGTTTATGGAGGGTTGTTAGCCACCATGTGGGTGCTGGGAACTCTGGTCCTCTGCAGGAGCAGTATGCATTCTTAAGCACTGAGCCAACTCTCCAGCCCTGATTATGACTCTTCATAAAAGTATCTAATCTATTTTACCATAGTAATTCCCAGTACGCTCTCGTCCCATTTCCCTGATCCCCGTCCTCTTCCTGGCAAGTTCTGTCCCTGGCCTTGGACTTGCTCTAAACCCCTCATCTCAGTGGCCTTTGCTCCCAGACCAAAGCTCCACAGCCATTCTAGGCCATTTCCCTGATCCTCTGGGCTCCAGTGTGCTGCCTGCCCGGTCTGTCCCTCCAGTGCTGGCAGCCACAGAGCAAGCCCTTATCAGCACATTTACTTCAGGAGCTTTTCTGGCCTTCAACCCATAATAGCCTCAGGCTGGGCACCGGGGACCTATGATATATTGCCTCCTTGTCTCTAATTTACTTCCTTCTAGTATATTCTTTGTGGAGCTGCTGAGAGTCAATCAGGTATGAGCAGTGTGGTTTGAGAGAGCTTCCTGCCACCAGGCCTAGATGACTATTGTTTGGGTGTCTGGCTCAGTGGCCTCTGGCCACATCTGGGTAACTGAGCATGTGGCACATAGCAGGGGATGCTAAGTTTTAAAATTACCTTCTTGCTCAGTGGAGAGGTTGGACTTACAATTTTATTTAGAAACAGTATTTTACTTTGAAATACAAATATGCAGGGATGGATTTTTAAAACTAATTCCATTTCATGGGGCTGGAGAGATGGCTCAGTGGTTAAGAGCACCGACTCCTCTTGCAGAGGACCCGGGTTTGATTCCCAGCATCCACATGGCAGCTAAGAACTGTCTTTAAGCTGGGTGTGGTGGTGCACGCCTTTAATCCTAGCACTTGGGAGGCAGAGGCAGGCAGATCTCTGTGAGTTCAAGGCCAGCCTGGTCTACACAGTGAGCTCCAGGCCAGCTGGGACTAAAGGGAGACCCTGTCTCAAAAAAAAAATAATTCCATTTCAATTTCAACAGTCACATGTGGCCAGTGACTATGCCATAGCAAGATGTCAGATAAACGAGGCTTCTCGTCGGCCATGGTGGCCCACGCCTTTAATCCTAGCACTCAGGAGGCAGAGACAGGTGGATCTCTGTGAGTTCAAGGCCAGCCTGGTCTACAGAGTGAGTTCCAGGTCAGCTGGGGCTACAGGGAGACCCTGTCTCGAAAAGACAAAAAAAACACCCAAAACACCACAAAATGAGGCTTTTGGCCTGGCCCTTGCATGGCTCCACATGAGCTATTTTTCTCTGGACCTCATTCCTTATCCCTCACCCCTCATCCTTCACCCCTTGCCCCTCGCCCCTCGCCCCTCATCCCTCACTCCTCACCCCTCACCCCTCATCCCTCACCCCTCACCCCTCACCCCTCACCCCTCACCCCTCATCCCTCACCCCTCATCCCTCATCCCTCATCCCTCATCCCTTATTCTTCACCCCTCTTCCCTCCTCTCTCCTTCTGTCAAATGGGCATGGCAGCTTCAGGATCACAGAATGTGTGTGTGTGTGTGTGTGTGTGTGTGTGTGTGTAAGAGAAATGCGTAGTACGGTGTCAGACGCTGCTGTCATCTGCACCTTCATGGTTAAGCACAAGCGCAGTCAGACCGTCGCTTGTCAGAGGCCTCCAGCAACTCCTGCTGCTTTCTGTACACAGCCCAAGCTTTATAGGCGGTGACAAAGAAGTCCACGTCTAAGATGTCAGAAGGTAGCAGGAATCTAAACAAGGCAAGGAAAATGGAACCATACCTGGGAAATTCGTAATGAATTTGCTGTAATTAAAAGGAAAAGACAATCTCAAAACTGGCAAGGGAAAAGACAGATTACATAATAGGGCAATATTAGCCTCACAGCCGGGAGACAATACAAGGATGTACTTAACGCGCTCCATGGGGGTTGAAAAGAAGCCACTGTCAGTGGGGAATTCAATCCTCAGTCAAAATATGTTCCAAGAGTGGAAGGCAAAATAGATATTCACACATGTGAAAGTGCACGAGCACATGTACACACACACACACACACAAATACAAACACACACACACACACACACACACACACACACACATACACACCTGAGAGACTGTCATCCATGGAGCCACACTGAAGAAAAACCCAGAAGGATACTTTTTAGGCAGAAGAAAAACTATCCTGGACGGACAATCAGAGACACAAGGAATGCACAGCTGGTGTGGCTGTGAAGTCAGAGTCTACGAAAATGCTAAGGTTGTCTTTGGGGTTTTGGTAGGGTTCTGTGGGGAGGGAGGTTTGGGAAACGGTGATGTCAGCACGTGCGGTGACTGATGTTAAAGAGTTGATGTCTCAGATCATAATGTCACTGAGGAAGTTGGGGGAGAAATCACGATTACTGGGTTTTGATAAGCTGAAAGTGGCTAGCCACTCAGAGAGAAAAAACTCAGTGTGGACTGGACTTTGGTAGGTCACAGAGACATGCCTTTGCCTTACAGCAGAGTGAGAGAATTTCAAGGTAATATAGGGAAAAAGACTGAACCAATAAAATTATCACTGAAGAGGCTAGATATGGTGGCATACTCCTTTAAGACCAGCCCTCAGGAGGCAGAGGTGAGTTTGAAGCCAGCCTGGTCTACATAGTGATTTTCAGGCCAGCCAGAGGTACACAGTGAGACCCTGTCTCAAAAAAACCATTTAAGTCCTGATACACCACAATTACATACATACATATATATATATATATATATATATATATGTATTACATACATATATATATGAACAAGCACATTCTTAACCAAATAGGACAAAAGTTAATATCTATTATAATCCACNTATTGATTGGTGATATTTTCTTTCCTTAAGAGACGCAGCCTCAGGAAGGCAGAGGTGAGTTTTGAAGCCAGCCTGGTCTAACATAGTGGATTTTCAGGCCAGCCAGAGGTACACAGTGAGACCCTGTCTCAAAAAAACCATTTAAATATACACTAAAATTACATACATATATCTATATATATATATATATATATATATAGTATAATAATATCAGACTAAAAGGTAAAGATTGTCAAACTGGAGTTTTACAATTATATACTGTTAAGAGATATGACTAGCAAGGCGTGTGGTGCATCGCTTAATCCTAGCACTTGGGAGGCAGAGGCAGGCGGATCTCTGTGAGTTCAAGGCCAGCCTGGTCTACAGAGTGAGTTCCAGGACAGCTGGGAGCTACAGGGAGACCCTGTCTCAAAAAAAAAAAAAAAGATATGACTAAACTTAAAACAGACAGAAAAATGTCTGTAAAAAAGGGATATAAGTTACAAAGCTATAATCTAAACCAAGTTGGCCTATCTGGTGGTGCTATGTCATTGACCAAGTGGACTTTAATGAAAAACCATTACTAGAGATGGAGTCATATCTTGCTAGTCCCAAGTTGGCTTCAAATGAAGTGTTAAAATAATAAATTTATATGTGCCTACAAACATAGCTTCAAAATATATAAAGCCTCGCAGAGTTGGCAATGCACCTTGCTCTTTTCTCGCAGAGCCCTGGAGATGGCGTGCTGGTCAGATGAGCTCTTCGTCAGCTCCTCCCTGAGTTTCTTCACTTCTTTCTCCAGCTCTTGCATTTGCTGAAAAAGTTTCAACCACAGAGAAATCAACTTTGTTGCTGGGTGGCGGGAGCTTCCTCCTGGGTAGGAGGCCCCATTCCTGCGGCTCCCTAATGTGGGAGCCTAGCCCCATGCCTGCTTGTTTAGTTCTTCCTCGTGACAAGTTCCACACCTGCAGGCAAAGTATTAAGGCTAAGAATTTTCTTTTTGATTTGTTTTTATTTTATGTATCTGAGTGTATTGCATACATGTATGCAAATGCATCCATGTTGTGCAATGCCTGTAGAGGACAGAAGGTGTTGGACCCCTTGAACTGGAGTGACTGACTGCTGTGTGGGTGCTGGGATTTGAACCTGAGTCCTCTGCAAGAACAGCCAGTGCTCTTAACTGCTGAGCTGTCTTTCCTGTCCCAAGGCTAAGAATTAAAAAAAAAAAATCACTGCAAGGGTCTAAATATGATTAAGATGTATCATACAAAGCACACAAAACCTCGATGAAAATATATAATGAAAAAATCGGTACAAGGCTCTGGGAAGATTGCTCAGTGGTTAACCAAGCCCGAGGACCAGAGGTTGGATCCCAGAGCCCACATAAAAGCCTGGGAGGGGGCTGGAGAGATGGCCTAGCGATTAAGAGCGCTGACCGCTCTTACAGAGGACCCGGGTTCGATCCCCACACCCACATGGCGGCTGAAAACTGTCTGTAATCCAATTCCAGGAGAACTCCAGTTTCAGGGGAGATCCGACAATCCTCTTCTAGATCTCCGCGGCATTGCACGACATGGGTGGACCAAACCTGCATGCAGACAGTACATTCATACACTACAGAAATAAAATAAAATTAAAAAAAAAAAGGCCTGGGAGGTGTGGTGGCTAGTCTGGAAGTTCAGCTTTGGTAGGGGGAGATGGGATTCCGTAGCAAGCTAGAGACTAGCCTTATCAGGGAGCTGTTTGACCGAGAGACCCAGCCTCACTGGATAAGGTGGAAGGAAGGCCTGACGGAGGACGGGTCCTGACACCAACCTCTGGCCTCCACATGCACACATGCACCTACACACATGTGCCCTCCCCTACTTATATACATACATGTATACTATATACATGAGAAAAAATGAAAGAGGAAGCATATAAATAAATAAACAATGAATAAATAAAGCCCATTAGAAATCCTGGATTTCATACTGAGAGAAACTCATCAGCTCAGTAGAATGGTTTCTTTATGGGTATATTTTTGAATTCAACTAAAATAAGGGCTATCTGAAGAACAGAATGAGAAGTCTCTTCTTTTTTCTATTTGAAGCAAACAGAAAATATGTCTTCAACACACAGAAGTGTCCCTTCCAGCCTCCCAGTCAGGTGAGTTACCTGGCCGTGGTATGCAAAGGCCTTAGGTGGTGAGAGCAAGGATTGAAATAAAAGTCATATTTTCATTGCAGTTTAATTAAAAAAATTTATTTTATACGTATGAGTGTTTTTGCCTGTATGTTGTAAGACATCCTGTTGTACAATGACCTGGAGTCAGAAAGGGTGTCAGATACCCTAGAACTAGAGTCACTAATGGTTGTTAGCCACTGTGTTGGTGCAGGAGTTGAATCTGGGCCCTCTGCAAGAGCAACCAGTACTCTTAACCACTGAGCATCTCTCCAGCCCTTCACTGCACTTTAAAAAACTTTTTTTCAGTTCTTCTACTTTTTTTTTTTATTTTTATTTTTATTTTTGGTCTTTTTTGTGAGACAGGGTCTCCCTTTAGTTCCAGCTGGCCTAGAGCTGCTCTGTAAGACACGCTGGCCGTGAACTCAACGAGATCCGCCTGCTCTGCCTCCCGAGTGTTGGGATTAAAGGTGTGTGCCACCACGCCCGGCCAACTGCCTTTTTAAAAAAAGATTTATTTACTATTGATATGTATGTCTATGTGGGGATATGTGCAGATGCCTACAGAGGCCCGAAGAGGGTGTTGGATCTCCTGGAGCTAGAGTTACAGAGGGTTGTGAGCCACATAGGTGGGTGCTGGGAACTGAACCAGGGTCCTTTGCAAAAGCAGTACCTGCTCTTATCCACTGAGCTGTCTTTCCAGCTCCTGTTGAAGTCATTTTTTAAAAAAAATTTTTATTTATCTTTGTATGTGTATGAATGTACTGTCTGCATGTTAGGTTTGTGCATCCCTGTCCGTGTGCAATGCTGCGGAGGTCAGAAGAGGCGTCTCGGATTCCCTGGAACTGGAGTTCTCCTGGAATTGGAGTTCAGACGGTTCTTAGCCCAATATGTGGGTGCTGGGCGATAAACCCAGGGTCCTCTGCAAGAGCAGTGCGGTGCTCTTAATCACCAGGCTATCTCTCCAGCCCCTGTTGAAGTCATTTTTATGGCTGCCTTCTATCTAAACCAAAGATAACTTTTCCGTTCGTTTCATTTTTGCTGATTGTTAGATATTGCTATAGTTAAATAAATACACATGCCAAAGTTCGTGTTCTCAGTGTCATCTGTAGCTGTGTCCACACTTAAGACAGTGGAGCATAAGTTTGAGGGAAATCACATTGAGGCAGGGAACCAGAATGAACTATTAATAACAGCCTGTATGGCCAACTGGCCAGCTTCCCATCCCTGTCCCTGTCCCCCACCCCACAGGAAACCCATGAGAAACACAGAGCCAACTGGCCTGAGAATTCTGGGAATTTTCTATGTCTTCCTCACCCATCCTGTTGGGACTAGAAACAGCAAGCAGAGAGCTGTAAGATTGCATTAATCAACAGAGAGCCTGCAGGTCGTGCTTTGGGAAGGGTCAAGGGTCCCACCAAGACCTTCAATGTCAAAGTTTGGTTTTCCTGAGCATGATTACAAATGGAGGAGTTCCACTCACGCTTTTGTAGAGTTTCAGCTCTTTCTCCTGAGCCTCTCTGTGATCCTTCTGGGTTTCTTCCTTCTTTAATTCTTCTTTCAGTGTTGAACACTGAGGAGAGAGAGGACAGCAAAGGAAGAGGCTGATGGGGGTATCTGGGGGCTTCCCTGTCTGCCCCTTGAGCACTTCCATCCCATTGTATCCACATTCTAGCAGGTGGGGCAGCGGGCGTCTGACGGGTATGCGGATGCTGAGGACGGGCTCCAAGTTCTCCCCTCCCTTAAGCACTGAGGAATAATGAATCTACACCTCTTTCAGAGACCAGTGATCCAAACTATGAGAAAAATCCAGCCTTGGAGAACCGGGTGCAGGGACATCTGTGGACACCACTGTGAACCTGGGTTGCTCCAAGGCAACACCCAGTTGCTTCTTGGGTTCTGACCACCAAGCCGTTGGAGATGAGGGGGAATAGAACAGTCTCTCTGGAGAGCAACTGGGAAGCAGGTGGAAGAATCTGGAAGAGGTTGCGCCCAGAGAGTCCACTTAACAATGTGTGCTGTTTAGTTTGTTTTAAATATTATTATTTTTATTTTATGTGTATGAGTATATTGCATGTATGTGTGTTAAGTGCACCTGTGTCATGCAGTGCCTGAAGAGGCCAGAAGAGGGCATCAGATCCCCCGGAACTTTTGTTGCTAGCCACCATGTGGGTGCTGGGAATCGAACCTGGGTCCTCTGTAAGAGCAGCCAGTGCTCTTAACAGGACTCTCTCCAGTCCTGTGGGAATGACATTTTAATGAGGAATTATCTAGATCAGACTGGTCTGTGGCCACGTCTGTGGAGTATTGTCTTGACTGTTGATTGAAGACCCTGTCCACTGTGTGGCAGGGGGTCCTGAACAGTTGAGAGGAAAAAGATGGCTGGGAGCCAGCAACAACACATGTTCATATTCTCTCTCTGCTTTGTGGATGAGATGTGGATGTGGGCATGATGCTCAGGGTCAAGTTAGAACAGCGCCCCATCTGGGGACCAAGTGTTCAAACTCATGAGCCAGTGAGGACCTTTCACATTCAACGCATTTGATGCAGCAGACAGGTGGATCTCTGTGAGTTCAAGGCCAGCCTGGTCTACATAGTGAGTTCCAGGCCAGCTGGGACTAAAGGGAGACCCTGTCTCAAAAAGAAAAAAAAAAAAAAAAAAAGACTGAGGAAAGTCCCTATAATAATAGACTATAACCTGGAATTCTCAGCCCGATCGACTCTTTATTCCCTTAGCTGGCTTTGGTCAAGACGTTCTATCCACAGGGATGAAACCAGAGCAGAATGCATCCCGAAGCCTGTGGCTGGATCTGGTCAGAGAATCTGAAGGCTCAGGGACCTTCCCCAGTCTTCTCATTTGCTTCTCCTGCAGAGGACCTGAGTGGGTTCCCAGAACTCAGTTCAGGCAGCTCACAGTGGCCTGTAACTCCAGGTGCAGGGGAGCTGAAACCTACTTCTGGCTCTTGTGGGCACCCAAACTCACATGCACATACCCCCACCCCAATATATACATATATATGTATAATTTAAAATAAAATATAACTTTTTTAAGACACTGAAAAGATTCATGAGAAGAACCTTGGGTCAGGAGGGTTCTGCATGCTGAAGGCAGGACAGGCTAACATTGAAAGGGGGTCAAAGTGACCCAAAAGCACTTCAGGAGGTGGGGTGGCCTACTGGCCTATTGTGGGGCCCAATGCTCCTTATTGGCTGAGCAGTAACAGAGAGCTGGCTTTTGCCCTGACAACCTGCAAAAGGCAGGGATTGGAGCTGCCCCTACTCGCCCGATGGATGGTTGGACACCTGCCCCTTGGGGAGTTTCGGTTTCCGGTGTCACATTCCTGAACCTGCCACTTCTAAAGAGCACACCTTGGTTTTGGGAACCAGATGGCCCCTTTGCCAGGTAGCACAAACAAGGGCATTGCAGAAAGTGCATGTAAACTTCCACGTATTCCCCCAGTCCTCGCCAGAAGCCTGCCAAAGCTACTATACAAGACCCTAACCGCCTGCAAATAAATGAGTTATTCAGCACCTGGAAGCCGGCTCCCGGGTCTTCCTTGGATCTGATCCAGCTCAACCTGCCACTCTGAATTCCCCCCTCCCCCTCCCTGCCTCCATTTGCGGCTCGGCGGGCAACGATGAGAGCGAGAGACCGGTGCCCAGTCCGCAGAGACACGGAGGACCCTACAGCCTATCTTCTTTCTGTCCGTTCATCCCGCTGCCAGACAGTCCAGCCCAACATTAAGCAGCATAAAGCAGGGCTGGATGGGACTGGGCGACAGGGGCGGAGGGGGAAGAGCTGTTTCAACTGGCCTCCTGTTTCACAAAAAAGGATTCTTGAGTTCACGTCACTAGTGAGGAAATAAAGCCATCGTATGTGCCAGTAACAGCAAGTTTGGGGATGCGGCTTTATTCAGCCTGTCCCCACGCTCAGCGCTCTGCCCGTCCCAGTTCCCAGTGGAACACGCAGGACACATCAGACGTCACTTCCTCGCCTTGTCCTTGAGTCTCAGGACTGAGACCTGCCTTAGCACCCACGCACCCTGTGTGGAAACCTGCTGGGAACCGCTTTGTTCTCTGCTGGCAGAAAGGAGGGTCCAGGGGTTTTTAGCTTGATCTTTTGAAATGGACAGATCGTACAAACCCAGAATCAGTTCCTACAGGATTCTTGTGTGTGCGGTGTATGAGTGCATGCACACTTGTGTGTGTGGTGTATGAGTGCGTGCACACGTGTGTGTGGATGGGCTTGCCTGTGTGCACATGTGAAGCCAGAGGCACCCTCTTCTGTTTTCCACTTAATGTTGTTGTTGTTGTTGTTTGTTTGGTTGGTTTGGGTCTTTTGAGTCAGGGTCTTTCTGTATCCCCAGCTGGCCTGGAATTCACTATGTAGACCAGGCTGGCCTCAAACTCACAGATATCTTCCTGCCTCTATCTCCTGAGTGCTGGGATTAAAGGTGTGCACCACCACACCCAGCATTCCACTTTATGTTTTGATTATGTTTGCATTGCTTGCTCCATTCATTTCACCATGTCTGCTAGACCAGCTGGCCAGCAAGCCCCGAGAGCCACCTGTCTCCACCCCAGCACTAGATATGCACTGCTGTGCCTGGCTTGTTTTCTGTGATTCCTGGGCATCTGAACTTAGGTCTTCATAGGCTTGTGGAGCAAGCACGTCACCCCCGCACGATCTCCCAGCCCCCAGGGTCAGATTCTAAAGTCAGCACTATAGGCAAAATTTTCACAAAAAATTATATTTCAAAGGTCTTAATTTGCCCCCTGAGCTCACTCCACACAGAGACATTCTTTTTTTTATTTAATTTATTTTTTTATGCATATGAATGTACTATCTGCATGTAGGTTTGTGCACCCGTGTCGTGCAATCCACGGAGGACAGAAGAGGGTGTCGGATTCCCCCTGGAACTGGAGTTAAAGACGGTTTTCAGCAGCCATGTGGATGCTGGGGATCGAACCTGGGTCCTCTGCAAGAGCAGTTGGTGCTCTTATCCGCTAGGCCATCTCTCCAGCCCCTCTTTTTTTCTTTTTTTAAAACAGGGTCTCCCTGTAGCCCTAGCTGGTCTAGAACTCACTATGTAGACCAGGCTGGCCTTGAACTCACAGAGATCCACCTACCTCTGCCTCATGAATGTTGGGATTAAAGGCCTGTGCCACCACACCCAGCACAGAGACAGTTTAATTTACAGCCAAGTCTAAAGGATGAGTCTAGGGATGGCCTCACCCTGGACTCTGCTGATAGAGATGGAGGTGACGTTTGATGTGGACCTGCTTTGTCCCCAGAGGGATTCCAGTACACCCAGATGGTAAACCTTGTCATGGTCATGGGCATACATGTGCCTGCTGCTGTGCTAAACTACTTTGTGTATGTGTGTACATGTTTGTGCGTATGCTAATGTATATACATGTTCATATGTGTGCACGTGGAGGTTAGAGGTTAACAGATGTCTTCTTCAATTGCTCTCTTCTTTCTTTCTTTCTTTCTTTTTTTTTTTTAGCAGTTCAGTTGTACACCTCTTTTTTTTTTTATTTTTATTTATTTACATATGTGTCTGAATGTATTGTGTCTGCGATGCCATCTGGTGCACCGTTGACCGTGCAATGCTGCTGGAGGTCAGATAGAGGGCGTCTGACTCCCCTGGAACTGGAGTTCTCCTGAAATTGGAGTTTCAGACGGCTCTCGGCCGCCATGTGGGTGCTGGGGATCGAACCCAGGTCCTCTGCAAGAGCGGTCGGCGCTCTTAACCGCTAGGCCATTGCTCCAGCCCCTTTCTTTCTTTCTTTTAAAAGTATTTTATTTATCTTATTTTATGTATATGAGTGCATTGTCTGCACATAGTGACACCCATGCTGTGCAGTGTCCTCAGAGGTTGGAAGAGGGTGTCAGATCCTCTGGAACTGGAGTTACACTGTTGCTAGGTGCCATGTGGGTGCTGGGAATTGAACCCAGATCCTCTGCAAGAGCAGCCAGTGCTCTTAACTGCTGAGCCATGCTTCCAGTCCCTCCCTCCCTCCCTCCCTCCCTCCCTTCCTTCCTTCCTTCCTTTCTTCCTTATTTCTAGACATGGTTTCACTATGCAACCCTGGATGGCCTGGAATTCACTCCATAAATCAGGTTGGACTTGAATTCACAGAGATGCCCCGCCTCTGTGTCCTGAGTGCTGGGATTAAAGTCATGCGCCACCAGGCCTGGAATTTCCACTTTTTTTTTTTTGCTAGGGTCTGTCATTGAACCTGGGGCTGGCTCATCTAAGCTGGGGTTCCTCCTGTTCCCACCCAGCCAGCACTCAATGACACCTGTGTGCCAGAATTCTTTGTTTTTTATGTGTGTGCTGGGGACGGAGCTGGGGTTCTCGTGTTCTTTTGAGATGATCTCATTTAGCCCAGCCTGGCCTTGACTCTTGCTCTTCCTGCCTCAGCCTCCCACGTGCTGGGACTGCAGGTTCATGGAGCACATGAACATAGAGATGTTAGGAAACATTTGCTGGATTCGAATTCGTATGGTATTCATTCCAAGCCTGGTGCACGCTGCTCTGTGACAAGCCGCAGGGAACCTGGCCACCTGGGCTCATTTTTCTTGGAGGTTTTGGACCTCTTATGTCCTTATGTCCCTGGGTCTCTGTGGTATGGGAGGAGGCTGTAAAGCTCAAAGTCAGGGCCCAAGATAGGTGAAGGGAGCGTGTCATGTTCTCGACTTTGGTCTAGGCCCTTGTCACTGGGCGCAAGTGGCCGTGATACTCACCTCGGAGCCCAGGGCTTCCAGGTGCTGAGCCTTCTCCTGGTTCTCGTTCTTCAGCTGCGTCACTTCCTCCATCAGCTTCTGGATTTGTTCACTCCTCTCTAACACATCTTTCTGCAGAGTTGTCACCATCTCTGTTTATTTATTTATGTTTTTGAAGGGAAAGATCAAAGAGGAGTAATTACTGTCATTGCTATCACCACCGGCCATTGATGCCCCGTGCACTGCGAGAGGAGCTGCGTCCAATGATCCCAGGAGGTGGGATTCAGCTGAGATGTAGGAAAAACTTCCAAAATGGCCCCGGGGACCCTTGTCTTTCCGGATTCCCGCCCTCGAGGGGAACTGATGTGCCTAATCAATATGGCAGAATGTGGATGTGGGACATGACCTCGCAGGTGGGGGGCATGCAGGGGGCATGCAGGGGGCATGCAGGGGGCATGCAGGGCAGCATGGCATTCTCTTTGATGGACCTTAGGTCGTGTGGTCTGAGGAGGCCAGCTGCCATGACTTGCCAGCTACTCAGGCACCATTCTGGGAAGGACTCTTCAGTTCCCACAGGGCCTTCAGATGACATGAATCCAGCCCCCGCCCACATCCTGGCTGAGAATTCATGAGACCTGGCCTTGGACAGAGGGACCTCAAATTCCTGAACCACAGAAACTGGAAGAGGTAACAGGTACTTGTAATTTGATCCACTACATTTTGGGGACTAGATTAATAAGTTGTATGCTAGTATGTTACCACACTGCAGAGAAGGAAGAAGAAGGATGCATAGAGGCAAAGCTATTTTGTCTCAGATGGTTCTGTCTCTGGGAAAATATCTATCTCAGTTTATTGGTAGGTAGTCCTTGCATTATAGAACAGTCAGGTCCATAATTTCATTTGAAAAATGAACTTTGTCCCCAGATAGAAGTAACACAGGTTGATTCCTTCGGGAGCTGCTTGTAAGCTTAGCTAGGTGGGATGGACAGGCCTTTGGTGCTACTGTGGCCCTGGCAAGGCAACGCTTAGATGGTTGGCTGGGTGGAGGGACAGGTGAGTGGGTGGACCCAGGTTAAGAGTAGCTATGAATCGGCTGTCCCCCTCCCAAGGTCTTCAGCATCAAACTCCCTCAGCCTGTCTGTCAATTTGCAAAATGCCATTCCCACCCAACAGCACTGGGAGGAAGTGGTTCATGGGACCGCAGAACCACATGGCATCCTGTTCCCCTGGTAAGATGGGTGCTCAGGACAGGTCTACCTAAGGATGGCATTCACTCAGACATTGACTGTGGCTAACTCTGAGCCAGGCTCTGTGCTAGAGGTGCCTGGCAAATATATTTCTCCTGGGAAAAATCCTTATTCACTGACAATGCCACATGAAGGGCTTCTTAGAGCTCTGAGGCTGTATCCAAGATCAGGGAGCAAAGTACGGCAGTGGATTGATGATGTCTGCTAGGGCCACAGAACAGCAGTCAGACTCCAGAGGAACTCACCTGATGCGGCAGCACGGTCCCTCTTTAAGTTCTCTCCCTCACTCCTCAGGGTTTCAATTTCTGAGTTGCGCTCTGTTAGAGTCTGGGACATCACCTGGCTGTAGCCTTTCTGAAGGGTGCTGATCTGGGTAGGAGGCAGTGCACAGTCAGAGGGCCCAGGCCCAGGTCTAAAACATTCGTTACTTCCCAAACCTGGGGAGCATTTGTGATATCACATGATCTTGTCTGGATGCTGACAAAGAGGCTGAGGCCCAGCTGCCCTGGAACTGTCAGTCATCAATAGTGGGGTTTCCCCATCAGCCAGCACTGACTGGATGTGGAGCAGAGTTCAAGAGAGGGGTGTGTATCTTAACCTTAGTTTCTGTATTTATTTTTATTTTATGTGTATGATTGCTTTGGCTACATGGATGTAAGTGTACCACATGTGTGCAGTGCCCACAGAGGCCAGAAGAGGGCATTGGATACCCAGAAAGTAGAGTTTTAGATGGCTTTGGCCACCATATGGGTGCTGGGATCCTGGGTCCTCTGCAAGAACAGCCAGTGCTCTTAACCCCTGAGCTGTCGCTCTGGCCCCTGTAACCTTAATTTTTTTAGTTGACAATGACCATGGACAATCGCACAGGGCATTCTAGAAGATGTGTCCAATCTGCAGCCTGGGGCCTCCCTGCATCCCAGGACAGCTATAAATGTGGCCCAATGCAAAATCATATACCTACTTAAAATACTGTGAGATTTAAAAATTATGTGTGCACATGTGCGCGCACCATGGTACACATGTGGAGGTCAGAGGATAAGCTGCAGGAGTCATTTTTTTCCTTCCATGAGTCCCAGGGAATCAAACTCAGGTCATCAGTCTTGTCGGGAAGAACCTTCACCCACTGAACCATCTTGCCAGCCCATGACACAGCTCCAATTTTTTTTTTTGTAATTCAACTGTTCGTTTCTACTTTTCTTTTCTTTTTAAATTTTATTTATTTCTTTATGTGTATGAATGTATTGTCTGCATGCAAGTTTGTGTACCCATGTTGTGCAATGCCGCAGAGGTCAGAAGAGGGTCTTGGATTCCCCTGGAACTGGAGTTCTCCTGGAATTGGAGTTTCAGACAGTTCTTGGCCGCCATGTGGGTGCTGGGGATCGAACCCGGGTCCTCTGTAAGAGCGGTCGGCGCTCTTAACCGCTAGGCCATCTCTCCAGCCCTCAACTGTTCATTTCTTACACATGAACTTTGTAAACCACTGTGTTGCAATGGGAAGAGTCTGGACATGCCCGCTAGAGCTCAAGATGTGACTCCTTCCACAAAGCCTCATGGCACCCTGAGGGACACACACCCCCAACCCAGTCCCGCTTTACAAGTGAGAAAATTCAAACAGAGAGCTGGAGCGACTGTGAGGAAGACTCACAGCTGGTCAGCGATGGGCTCCATTCAAGCCTGGCCTGCAGCCTGCTTCCTGGTCTTCCCATGTAGCATGTAGGAACTGGTATTCAAAGCTGAAGTCTGGGGCTGAGAGATGGCTCAGTGGGTAAAGTGCCTGTTGCACAAACCAGAGGACCTGAGTTCTGATCCCCCAGAGCCATGTCACAAAGCTAGGCACAGTGGTGTGTGGCTGTGAACGAAGCCACAGGGGAGTGGGCACAGGTGGATCCCCGGAGCTCTAAGACCTCGAAGAAATAAAGACAGAGAGTGATCGAAGAGAGACCCAGACATCAACCTCCAGCCTCTACACACGCACCCATGCACGCAGGCACACTTGACCTGTACACATCCATATTAACATCACACACACATGCACGCACCCCACAGAGCTGGGGTCTGTACCGCCTAGCTTGTGTTTTAGGTGCAGACTGCTACATCTGGTTCCTGCCACCAGAAGGGAAAGGACTGCAGGTCTTGTCTCAGCTTTTACATGCATAAATGAGGGCACGTTAGTCCCAGTCTCTTGGGATTGTGGAAAATTGTCAAGCAGTTATAGACTATATGTGGTACCCTGTATAGATACTTAGTTAGCTATGATTATCCTGTGTTTTAGCTGTAACTTTGACTGCTTTGGGGCAGGAGAGTGGATTGATAATACTTTTGTGTGTGTTTGTAAATCTGTGTAGACACACTTAAATACCAGTGTGACTACTATTAAGAGGAGATGAATCCCTGAAATCTTCACATCACCTTACAGATCTGCCACGAAAAAGACAGGGCACGTCTCACTCAGATGACGCTGGGAAGGGCCTGTGCATCTCGCCACTAGATGGCGATCACAGCCCGTTTTCAGCTTTCCTTCCTGAACCAAGATTGAGATTCTGAGGTAGAATCAACACGTGATTTTCATGAATGGACAGACCTGGGAAATATCTTAAATGCAGTAGCCCAGGCTCAGGAAGATGACACACGCTCTCTCACACACTAGGATCTTAGCTTCTAATTCTTTCTTTCTTTCTTTCTTTTTTTTTTTTGGTCTTTTTGAGACAGGGTTTCCCTGTAGCCCCAGCTGTCCTGGAACTCACTCTGTAGACCAGCCTGGCCTTGAACTCACAGAGATCCTTCTGCCTCTGCCTCCCAAGTGCTAGGATTAAAGGCGTGCGCCACCACGCCCAGCAATTCTAATTATTTCTATATGTGTCTACATGGGAGTGAGGGAGGGTTGATGCCTGGAATCTAGAAAGGACCTGTGAGAGCTGAATAGTTACTTTCAGCAGAAAATGACCCTATAATTAAATCTCAGTGGATGTTATCTAGGCTCTATTTAAAATGCCCCAAGTCACGATTGACTGGATTAGCATCCGCCTATTGATGGGAAATCTTAAATTCCTCATTATGTTCTGTTAAGAAAGAATTGCTATTCAAATTCACTCCAGAAGGATTTTTGTTTTTTGTCTTTTTGAGACAGGGTCTCTCTGTAGCCTCAGGTGTCCTGGAACTCGCTATGTAGACCAGGCTGGCCTTGAACTCACAAAGATCTGCCTGATTCTGCCTCCAGAGTGCTGAGAGTAAAGGCGTGCGCCACCACAGCTGACTAAGGATTTTCTTTTCTTGTTAGTAATGGTGCTGGAGAGGGTTGTGGTGTTCTGTTTCTGTGTATTTTTATAGTACTTAAATGTTTCCATTGAGTTTTGTTTTGTTTTCAGAGGGGTCTCACTAGGTAGCCCTGACTGGCCTAGAGCTGACAATGTAGACTGTGCTGGCCTCAAATTCACAGAGATCTACCTGCCTCTGCCTCCTGGGTGCTGAGATTAAAGGTATGTGCCACCATACTGCACCCTCAATTTTGTTTCGATTTCGATGCTTTTTAAAAAAAATGAATCTATTTAATGTGTGTGAGTGTTTTGCTTGCCTGAGGCCAGAAGAGGGCATCAGATCTCCCGACCCAGACCCAAGTCCTCTGGAAGATCAGCAAGTTTTCTTAACCCCTGACCCATTTCTCCAGTCCCTACTTTTTGATGCTTTTTACCTTTCATTACTTTTCATGATGTAAATTTAAACATAATAATATTTTAAAAAGGAGGAGACCTGGGCTTCCACGCATGCTCGGGGTTGAGTCTGTAACTTGGGGGGAAGGGTCCTGATTTCTTTTTCTCCAAGGGCATCTGAGGCACTGAAGGAGAGGGAGGCACAAGCTGAGCCTGCACCATCCTTGGTGCTCCACGTTTGCAAGTTTGTGCTTTGGAATGGGTTGAGAGCTTGTCCCTTCCTGCTTCCCATAAAAGATGCTTGCAGTTAAAGAAGAAATGCTTCTAGGAACTGGAGAGGTTGGTAGATTAGAGCGCTTGCTGCTTACGTGTGAGGACCCGAGTTTGGATCCCAGCACCCACATTAAAAAAGAAAAAAAAAGGGGGCTGGAGAGATGGCCTAGCGGTTAATAGCACCGACTGCTCTTGCAGAGGACCCGGGTTCGATCCCCAGCACCCACATGGCGGCTGAGAACTGTCTTTAACTCCAGTTCCAGGGGAATCCGACACCCTCTTCTGACCTCCGCGGCATTGCACAGCACGGGTGCACAAACCTATGCAGACAGTACATTCATACACATACAAAAATAAATAAAATTTAAAAAAAAAAAAAACCATTGTTACCTCATACACCTGTATCCCCCCCCCCAACGCACACAAAAATAAAAAGGCCTCCAGTTCTTAGCATCAAGCTTTCATCTGCTGGACATCAAAGGCATTCTCTAAAGCTCAACCTACAGCAAAGAGGGGAAGGACGCCTTACAGAGCTGTCAGACACAGAAAATGCCTCATTCCAAGTGTCACAGTTTTAGGGTCTCAGACTGCAAACAGTTTTCAAACATCTTCATTTCTTTTGTTACCAAAATAAATACCCAGATTGTCTATTACTGGAAACCCCAAGATGTTTATTGCCTGGTTAGGCTGGGTAATAAAATGGGCATTGGCTCATAAGGAAGTTAATAGTGCTGGGAAGAATGATTGCATGGAGGTAATAACCCGCCTGCTAATTAGCGCAGTGCGAGGAGGTGAGCATTTTCTAGTGGCATTGCAGCGGATGAAAGATCTTTGAGAGCAAATCGTTAGGTACCAACTTTCAGGGGACCCTCGGCAATGCGGCAAGTAATCAGAATGATAAATCAACCTGTCTGTGGCTTATGTTGTTGCCTGAATGTTCTGCTGGTGATAAAAATATTTTAGAAGCCAAAACATGATCCAGTGAAACTTGATTTGGGTTTAAATCCATTGCATCTTCTAGTTCAGGTGTGCTGTGCTAAAACACCTGATCGAAACAACTTAAGGGGGCTAGAGAGATGGTTCAGTGGTTCAGTTCCCAGCACCCACATGATCTAACAACCGTCTATGACTCCAGTTCTAGGGGATCTGATGCCCTCTTCTGACCTCTATGGGCATTGTATGACATGGTGCACTTATATACATGCAGGCAATACACACATATACATAAAATAAAAATAATAAATAAAATATTAAAAAGCACACAACAGAAAACTTAAGGGAGGAAGGGTTTATTCTGACTTCTGGTTGGGGATGTGGTCTGTTATGTCGGGAAAAGCAGGGCAGCAGGAGCGAAGCATCCACAGTCAGGAAGTTGAGAGAGATGGATGCTGGCGCTTTCTCCTTTTTATTCAGTCCAGAACCCCAGCCCATGGGATGCGGCTGCCCACAGTTCAGGCGGGCCCTCCCCCCTCTGAAAATCCCTCATGGAAATGTCCAGAGAGAGGTCTCCTACATGACTCTAGATCTTGTCAACTTGACAATTAATGTCTACTATCTTTGGGACAAGAAAGATGGCTCCGTGGGTAAAGGTGCTTGCTGCCAAGTCTGCTAACCTGAGATCAATCCCAGGATTCATGTGGTGGAAGGAGAGAATGGACTCCTGCAAGTTGTCCTCTCATCTCTGACCTCCACAGACTCCCAGGGCACATGCACACACATGTGCACACCACATACCACACACACAATCCTCTTTCAGTTATGACTAAAGATCAGAGTAAAGGAAGAGGTGTCAGCATGATAAATCAGTGCAATTGTTTCTAGGTCATTCCAAAGTGAAAAAAAAAACATGTTTTCTAGTTCTCACTAATCACCTAAAACAATACTCAGATTATAGCTTGATGTCATGGACTTGTCATCCATCTCTCTATATACGTGGAAAAGACTGCTCAGGAAAGCTCTGCTGTGCAGAATTCCTAGAAAGGACACTTCTCTGTCTGATTGCAGAACTGGGTGCATATCAAGTGAAAGAGGCTCAATAATGAGACAGCTGCAGGTCAAGGCAGCTGTCTGCAGGGGCATCTCCCAGAGGATCTGTGAACTTCATTATAAATTCAACAACTGCTCCAAAGGAAGACCATTTCTTTAAATAATTTACTTGTTTCCTCTTTTTCCTTCATCAGAATGTATGTTAGTCAGCTTTCTGTTACTGTAACAAAATATCCGAGGCAATCCACTTAAAAAAAAAAAGGTTTATTTTTGGATCATACTTTAGATCCATGATCAGTTGGCCTTAGGCTTGTGACCTGTGATGAGGGAAAACATAGTGGTGAGGGCAGGGGGCAGAACCAGCTTCTGGGAAACAGAGATGGGAAAAGAGGAGCCAGACACCCAATATCTCCTTCCAAGGAAAGCCCTCAGTGACCTGACTTCCCTCCACAGGGCTCTGCTTCCCATCTCCCAGTAGGTTGATGGGATGGAGACCTGGCTTTGAACAGTGAAACCTAGAATATTACTAGGCAGGGGTGGAGGGAGACAAAGATGTCTCCACTCTGTTCCCTGTTGAACTCACAGGGCCTAGAAGACAGCATGACAATAATTATTTGAATGAACAAACAGATGAATAAAACGGTAAACCAGCGAACACACACAGCCTGTTCTAGCAGCCCCTTCCCTCACCAGTGGGCGATAAGTTCCTGATCCCCCTAAGGGATGCCTGAGATGATAGACAATCCAAGCTCTCTGCACAAACACCTATGACAATGTTTAGTTTACAACTGAGACACAGGAAGAGAAACAAGAAGAACAAATGGAACAACTATCGTGGAACCCTATAATAAAAGTAATTTAAAACTTGTGAACTGGGCATGGTGAGATGGCTCAGTGGGCAAAGGACATTCCCATCAAGCCTGATGACCTGAGTTTGACTCCAAGGACCCAGTGGAAGGAGAGACTAGACTTCTACAAGTTTTCCTCTGACCTCCATGTGGGCACACATGTGTACCTCCATGGTACACACATGCCCAAACACATAACACACCAAATAAGCAAGCACATGAAAAGTAACAAAATTTAAAACAGTTTATGAGTTATTTACTTCCGGAACTTTTCAGGGACTGTTTTCAGCTCTGGCTAACTGAAGCTGTGGATTGAGGGCAGCTGTAGTTAAGAGTTCTGGAAGGGACAGGGAGACCCTGTCTCGAAAAGACCAAAAAAAAAAAAAAAAAGCCGGGCGTGGTGGCGCACACCTTTAATCCTAGCACTCGGGAGGCAGAGGCTGGCGGATCTTTGTGAGTTCAAGGCCAGCCTGGTCTACAGAGTGAGTCCAGGACAGCTGGGGCTACAGGGAGACCCTGTCTCGAAAAGACCAAAAAAAAAAAAAAAGTTCTGGAAGGGAACCAGGCTCTATCCTTAACCTGTGGAGCTTCTGACCCTGCAAAATGGAACACCATGAGCGAGCTGTGTCCTTTTCTGTGACTTTTTGAGGATAGAAGCTGTGCCACTTGAGCTGGCTATAGAGGGAAAGAACGGAAATGGAACTAGAGAACAGAGGTTCCAGGCATTTGCAGGGACTCAAGGCCCCAAGGACCTGTTTATGTTGACATGACATGGCACTGACATCGATTTCCCACAGGGAGAAAGCAAGACATCCAGAGGGCTATGAGTCAGCACAAAATGGCTGACACAAGATGGAGACCCGAAAAACAAAGAGTGATGTAATCTGTTATCTAGCTAGTTTTTGTAATAAGCCACCTTTGTGTGATTTCTTATAAGAAGTCCTTAGGACAAAGAGCACATGTTCTCACCTGGTGGCCACCTGCCTAGTGGCCACTTGCCTAGTGGCCTGTGTGCTTTCACCCAGAGAAAATAAAGCATGTTTCATTTGCCAGTGGTTCCATGAATCTTCTTTAATCTCCTGTTCCTTGTCATCCTCCATTTCTGGACCCTGAACTTGGCCTCTATAGCAGGATTACAATTTTTGTTGTTTTGAGATAAAGTTTTACTATGTAGCCTTGACTGGCCTGAAACTTGCTAAGTAGACCAGGCTGGCCTCAAAATCACAGAGATCCACCTGCCTCTGCCTTCTGAGTGCTGGGATTAACGTTGTGTGCCACCACACCCAGCCAGAATTATACTTTAAGCAGCATTATGCGTCAAGGCTCAAGTTCATCTGGGGCTGGTTTCTTTTTCATTAAGTTTGCTGCAGTATAGCTTACATGCAGAACCAATGGCCATTTATTGTTACTACTTTAAATTTTTATTATTTATTTTATGTGTATGAGTGCTTTGTGTGTATGTACATAAGTGTACCACATGGTTGCAATGCCCTGAGGCATCTCTCCAGCCTTTATTATTACTTTTTAGCTTATTATATATACAAATGCATGTGCATGTTTGTGTGTGTGTGTGTGTGTGCACATGTAGTGGAGGCTGGAGGTCAACCTTGGACATCATTCCTCAGGAGCTATGCACTTTATTTTTTGAGGCCAAGGTCTCTTACTGAGGCCTGAGGTTTGTCCCTTTGCCTAGGCTGACTGTCCAGCAATCCCCAGGCCTTGTCTCTGCCTCCCAAGGGCCGGGATGACACCATCCCTTAGTTTCTTATATGGATCCCAGGGATCAAACTCAGGTCCTCAAGCACTTTACCCATCTGGCCATCTCCACAGCCCAATGTGCATTTTTTCAAACAAAGGAACGTGGATCTCATTTTCAGGGAATGGAAGCCTTGCATAACCAGACCTTCCAGGTGGCCACTTGCCATTGGATGGAACTGTCTGGTCACCACCTCAGGTCTGGGTGTGGGAGGGGGCTGGGGGCTAACTCCCTGTAGCTCTTTCTGGCTGGGGCTGGATGGGTATGACAGGCAGCAACTAAGGCAGTGAAAACTCAGTTTGAGGAGATGTGGGAGGTGGGGGGCAAAGGCATGAGGTCAATAGGCAGCAGACCCAAGTTCAAGGTGATGGTCACCTCTAATGCTCTCTGTAAATGCTAGGCAGCTCTTGGGTATCTCTGAGGCCACCTTGGTCTCTTATTGGATGTGTTGTCGGGCTGTGAGGTTGAGCTAGGTTGGGCATATAAACCCTGTTCTGGGGAGCTGTGGCCCCTGGTGGCTCTCTGTCCCTAACCTCCCTGCTGCCCAGCTTTCTGACACTGCCCCTAGACTCTGCCCAAGAGCTCTCCCGATGAGGTGTGACTCTGGGTCCCCAAATCCTACCTGGCTCTTCATGCTTTCGATCTCCTTCTGCCTGAGATCGCCGTTCTCCTCCTGGAACTTGGGGGAACTCCTGTTCTGTCTCAAGGCAGTGGCAGTCTCAGAGAGCCTGTGACTCAGGTCGGCCACCTCATTCTGAAGATTCATTATCACAGCATCCTTATATTTGGATTCGACTTCAAAACCTGAGAGCCGGTTGACCTCACTTCCCAAGAGCAGAATGATCTCATCCTGTGTGGGGAGCAGAAGGAGGCTGACAGGGGTGTGGAGGACCAGAGGGAGGCTGACCAAGGAAGTGGAGGACTGCAGGAGACTGACCAGGGGCCGCTGTAGGTGCAAAGCTAGGCCCATTTCTAAAATATGGGGAAATAGTGCAGCACTCTCTGGAGAAGTTGAGGACAGGAGACACTATGGCTCTGTCACTTGGCAAGCCCCATAGGGACTGGAGCTCGGTGAGATCCACACCTGTACCCATGTCTATAATGGGTTCCTTTGCTCTGAAATGATGCCTTCATTTGGAGAACCACCATCCCACCTGGCACTGAGAGTGGACAGGAATCTATTATCGTTGTGTGCACAGCCCTTGTCAGGCCTGTGTCTGGGGCGGTGGAGGCCCACAACGCTAGTTAGGAGACCTGCGCAGGATTCACACACACTGCAAAGGCTCACTTTAACATTTCACATGCTCTGCGGGGGCCTCTCACCCTTCCCTCGATTCTGGAATTCCCTGCCTCTGCTGACTGCTCACATGAACATTCATTCAGGAAAGTGAGCGAAGGAAGAGGAGTGAGGAGGGATGAGGAATGACCAGAAGTTTCTGAAAACTTTGGGCTGGAAAACAAAAAACGAAACAATTTCTGGAGGCTGCCCTCCATCTTTTCCAAGGAAGGAAATACCCGGACTTCTCGTTAGAATGTCAGGAAGATTGGAAAAGCGAATCCTGGTGTGTTATGATCTGCAGCGGCACAATTTCTGACCCATTCCTTTAAGTTTGGGGATGTTTTTAGACAGGGTTTCATGTAATCCAGGTTGCCTCAAATTCAGTGAACAGCTGAGGATGACCTTCAACTTCGATCTTCCTCCTTCTGCCTCTGGAGTGCTGGGCTTACAGGCATGGGCCACCACACCCGCATTGTATGTTATTATTTTATTTTGCAGGCTAGAGATCAAACTCAGGGTCTCCAGTATGCTAGGCAGGTGTTCTACCATCCAGGTAACTCCCTACTGTCCTGAACTAATCCTTTTAAAGTGATTCATGTCTTCCGGCCATCTTCTTTCTTTCCTTCCTCTTTCCTTCTTTCCTTCTTTCCTTCTTTCCTTCTTTCCTTCTTTCCTTCCTTCCTTCCTTCCTTCCTTCTTTCGTTTTTTTGGGTGTGGTGTATGTATGTGTTTGTGTGGGTATATACATGTGTGTGGACGCATCATGCATGTGTGTGCATGCATGGAAAGTCCAGAAGTCAATATGGGGTCCTTCTATCTCTTTCCACCTTATTTTTGGGGGCAGGTTCCTCCCTGAACCTGGAGTTCACTGACTGGCTAAGCCGGCAGGCCAGCGAGCTTCAGGGATCTGCTTTCCTCTGCCTCCGCCCCCCACCCCCGGGTCTCCAGCACTGGGATCGCTGGCATACACACCATGCCCAGCTTTGAGTCAGGTTCTGAGTACTGGAGTTCTGTTCCTTCCCTCTTGGTAAGTATTTCACCTACTGAACCATCTCCCCAGCTCCTGATCGCTTTTCGTTTGCCAAAGGGTGAGTTTCCAGATCAACTTAGTGACTTGGGAGCCTTGAATGAAGGCATGGACTTCTGGGGGGGGGGCATTGAGGTTGGAGTCAGGAGGGAGTCTGCTGGCATTGCCAGCTGCTTCTAAGACCCTTTCTCTGGATCCTTGTGAACACTTATGGTACAACTTCCACACTCTGCTCCCGGGAAACCACTGCCTCACCCCAAACAAGCCACTCAGAGTCCTTATGCCAGCAGATGGCTGGTTTATTCATGCAACAGACATTTATTGGAGACCTGTGTGTCAGGTTCTGCCCTCAAGTATGGTGTCCAGCAATGGTGTCTGTCTTTCTGGCAAGGACCCCAGACTCTCCTTGAGGGAGGCCCCCCTTCCTTCTATGTGTCTTGGTAGGAGTGAATATCAGTCAAATACCTTGTTCTTCCTGTCCCTCCTCCCCATGCCCATGTGACCCAGGCTGATGAATCAAGTTTTCTCAGAGATCCTATGTATGGGTTCCAAGATGAAGAAGTAGAACTTGACCACAATCCTCTTTCCAGCATAAGAAGCCAAACTTGGAGGGGGAGCAGAGAGAAGATGGCAGAGAGAGTCTTGGATGACATCTTCAACTCCTGGATCCATCCGTGCCTGAAGCTAGTGGGCCTCTGAGTTGTGCAATAAGATCTAATAAACATCTCTACCCGTGTGGCTATTGTCGCTTGTCCTTCAGGGGGTCCTGGCAGGTCAGGCATTAATGACTCATAAATAGCAACAATTATGTTTGTGTTTTAATACCAGTTTAACAACTGTGGTGGATTACACATGATGACAAATGCTTTATGACTTTTTTTGCCATCGAGTGGCATCTATTTCTTCTGTGGGTTGATCTCTGAATAAGCTCTCAGGACACTGCAGGGCCTCTGTCCTGCCTTTCTGGGAACCCAGGACACACTTAGTTGGAAGAAACCCCAGAGGAGAGACAGCACGCAGAGAGGGGCTTACCGTGACCTGACTGGGCTGAGGACTCAGACCTACGGTGCCCGGTGCTGCCACCCAAGGCCATCACTCTGCCATGCCCCCAGCTGAGTGCAGCTGTCTTGAGTGGACAGACATGGGCAGAGGGACGGGACCCTTTGCAAGGCAAGCCATAGGAGCAAGGGGCAGTGATTGCAAGAAACATTAGCTATTAGTCTTTTCTTTCGAAACCTGTAAAACTTGGAACTTGGTTTGTGACAGGGGATTCTAATCTTTTAATCACTCCACACTCTGTCAGACTTTTGCTTAAGGAAAGGCCCTGATGTCGCCCTGGAGCAGTGGAGCTCCTCTCCCTTTGTGCCAATTCTTTAAAACTACCCAACCAGGAAGGACTGTGAGGTTTGACCCCAGCCAACGGGAAGGACACAGTTCTCTTGCTAGGGATAAAAGCCCCCCAAGCTCCGGGTCCTGTGTGCTTGCTGGATCTGGCTGATCACATAAGACACCCTTTTGCAAAAATAAAATCTGCCTTGCCTAAAAAAAAAAAAAAATCGCTAGGAGTGATGGAGCATGCCTTTATTTTTTTTTATTAATTTTATTTATTTCTGTATGTGTATGAATGTACTGTCTGCATGCAAGTCTGTGCACCCGTGTCGTGCAATGCCGCAGAGGTCAGAAGAGGGTCTCGGATTCCCCTGGAACTGGAGTTCTCCTGGAATTGGAGTTTCAGACGGCTCTCGGCCGCCATGTGGGTGCTAGGGATCGAACCCGGGTCCTCTGCAAGAGCGGATGGCGCATGCCTTTAATCTTAGCACTTGGGAGGCAGAGGTAGGCAGATCTTTGTGAGTTCAAGGCCAGCCTGGTCTACAGAGGGAATTCCAGGACAGCTGGGGCTACAAGGAGACCCTGTCTTGAAAAGACAAAAAAAAAAATCTGCCTTGCTGAGCTACTTCGTTTTGTCCAATGTTTTTGTGCGGTATTGACGAGGTCCTTGTACCTCAGACTTTATTTTTAACAGTGATAGCTGCTCTTTAGTCACTAGGTTTTTGGGTGGCTTATTGCAGGGGTGGAGGGAGGTTGGACAAGGGACAGCATCTGCAAGTGGCTTCTCATCTCACAGTCTGGACTCAGGACTCCAGACTCTGAACTGGCTTCCGGCTCCTGTTGGAGAGTTCCTGGCCTATCCTGCCAGTGTCATAAGAACCTGCTCCCCCACAGCCCAGCACTATTTGTGCTAGTCCATAGGAGAACAAGGTGTTGTTGGACCAGGTAGACATTGGCTCAGGTAGCTCAGGCTGGCCTTGAACTCACTATGTAGTCCAGGATGACCTTGAACTGCTAATCCTCCTGCCTCCTTCTCTCGGTACTTGGGTTACAAGCGTGCTCTACCGCCACGCCTGGTTTATGCAGTGCTGGGACTTCGGCCAGGGCCTTGGGCATGCAAGATGATTACCCTGCCAACTGAGCCGCATCTGCTTGTTAAGGATACTTTTCAAGACATGGCTAAGTGGGAAGAAATCAAACAAGTTGCTTCAGATCATCTCTTCTGACTTCCTTTTGGGGTTCAGCCTCTGATTTCTACTCTACAGCAGGTGCCCTTTGGCTTAGTTGTCTTCACCCTCAGCTACCACTTCCTCTCACTAGGGACTGTGTCCCCCACGCCCATTGTGCTGTCACTTGGATTGTCTGAGTCTATAAGGGAAGTCCCAGCTTAGAAGTTAGCCAGACCTGGGTGTGAATCCAGCTCTACTTCTCAACACTGTGCAAAAGTGGGCACGTTACTCAACCTCTCTGAGCTAGTTCCTTAGCAGTAAAGTGAAGGTGATAAAATCAGTCTCAAAGACTCCTATGCGTTGAAGAATGTCAAGTTCATAGTAGGCCCTCAGTAAACTGGTTGTGGAGATTGCCATTATTTGGAACACAATTTTCTATTAGATAAGAGGTGTTTCCCTGAGCATGGGACCCAGAGAAGAGACAGCAAGCCATCCCCCCAGGTGACCACTGGCTGCTGGAGCTCACCTTGTCCTGTTGGCCCAGGTCCTGGTCAACGTAGATCTCTGTGGGAGGTACAGCCCCAGCAAGTCCCTCGGCTACGCACTGATCGGACAGTTCCGTGGCACCTGCCCATACTATGTGAGATCAGCAGAGAATACAAGGCACGGTGAGACATTCCAAACCCATTGTCACATGAATTTCCTTGAGGAGTTACGTCACTTTTCGTTTGGTTTTACTTTGTGAGAAAGGGCTTCATATGCCAGGAATGGTGGCAAGAGCCTTGAATCCCAGCCTCGGGAGGAGGTCTATGAGGCAGCTCAGGACAGACAAAATCCCAGCATAGACATGGGGAAGTGGGTAAGGAACCCCAACCCTACCTGAGGAACCAGTGGAAACCAGTGGTTGCTGGGAGGGGGGGTCAGTCAGTGCGGAACTCAGTAGCTTAACCAGGCTCCGCTGGATGAACCCACACTTAGGGTAAACTGGGGACACAAATCTGATGCTATAGGTCTTTATATAGTACAGGAAATCAGGTGAGGGGTCATGGGGGTGCAGATGGGGAGGGGCTCTAAATATGAAAAATATATTGTATACAATTTGCAAAAAAAATTAAAAAGGAAAAAATTATTAAAAGTAAAAATCGAAATAAAAAAGTACACAGCAATGTGTACCCAAGAGGCAATGGTGTCACCGGGGAGGGACAAGTGAGGGAGGAGCCCCCCTCATTCCTCTCCCCTGGCACTAAATGCCCTGTCAGTCTCTGAGCATCTTCCTTCTGTGCTGCTCAAGGATCTGGTGAGCCTGAGAAGGCCATCTCTGCCTCACCTTCCACACATATAACTTAGAGACACTGACGGTCTCTTACAGGGAGCTATTGTGAATACAATACTAAGTGGGATACAATGTAAGATCGGGGGAGCTAACCTTAACTCTGACACTCACTGTGTAGCCCAGGCTAGCCTTCTGCCTGAGCCTTCTGAGTGCTGGGATTACAGGCATGAGCCGCCATGCCCAGCCAATGCTTTTTTAAAAATAAAGTTACATTGGAACACGATTACAGTCATTCACTCACAGATGAGCCATGGCTGCTTTCTATGTTACAAGGACAGGAATGAATAGTTTCACATAGGCCATGCCACCCACGAAACTTATCTGCTATTTGCTTCTATGACACTGGGACATAATAGATAAATACTGGGGCTTAGTGGGGTCTGTAATCCCAGATCCTCAAGAGGCCAAGACAGGAGGACCTCAAGTTCAAGGCTGTCCTGGAGTGCATGTGAGTCTAAGACCAGCCTAGGAAACATAGTGAGAACTTGTTTTAAAATTTTTAAGAAGGTAAAAGAGGGCTTGAGATGAAGCTCAGCAGTGGAGTACTTGCCCAGCATGCCTAAAGCCCTGGGTTCGATTTCTAGCAACCCCCACCCCAAGGTAAATATTCTTCATCCTATTCCTGACTCATGAACTTCCTCAAACATCTCCAGAGAGCTTAGTGATGGCTGGGAGCCCTGGGTGGGGAAAAGCCTGTGGTTTGAGTTGATAGTGATGGCTGTTGATGAAGTCTCTCATGCATGAACAACAAAGCTGCCACAAATCCTCTAGAGGCTGGGTTTGGGGGACCTCCAGGCCTCTCAGCAAGTGGAGGTACCTGGAGGGTAGGACCCAGAAGCCCAGTATCCTCCAGCGTTGTCCTGTGAACCCCTCCGTCTGGCCACGCATTTGTGTCTTTAACAATATTCCTTGTAATATGGGGCCCATGAGACGCTTAATGCATAAAGGTGCTTGCTGCCAAGCCTGACAATGAGCTTGGGTCCTGGGACCCATGTGGTAAAAGGAGAGAAAACCAACCCCCAGAAGTTGTTCTCTGACATGCACACACGTACACACACACACACACACACATGCACACACACACACACGCACACACACACACACACGCGCGCGCGCACACACACACAATAAGTAAATAAATAAATAAATGCATGACAAAGAACTCTAAAGATTCCTGTAAGAAGGCTGCAGTGGTGCAGTGTCCCCCTGCACTCTACAGCCATCCCCACAAGTAATCAGATCTGAGAGGCTAGTGGTAACCCCAATTCATAACAGGCTAGTTGGAACTGCCCAAAGGGGGCCTTATTACTAGCATCTGCAGAGGGCTTGTGCAGAGAGTCTTTGGGACAAAGGAGCTCTCTACCCAGGGAGTCTGCTGTTCATTCTGGATAGACAGTGTTGGGACACTGAGTCACAGGCTGCCAGCTGGCACTGCTGTGATTTGGATCTTGAATGTCTCCTGAAGGTTCATGTTTTGAAGCTTTGGTCCCCAGGCTGTGGTTCTTTGAGGGAAGTGGTATGGGAGCCAGGGGAAGGAAGTTTGTCACCAGGGGCATGCCCAGGAAGGGTATACTGCTCCTGGCTCCTTCTCTCCCCCTCCTCTCATACCAGGATGTGAGAAACCTTGCAACTCCCCATTGCCCAAGACCAGCCACTGAGATGTTGTCTCACCCTAGGCCCAAAGCAATGCGGTCTAGAACCAAGGACTGAGCCTCTAGAACCATGAGCCAAGAGAAACTTTTCCTCTTTTTCAGTTGACTGTGTGAGGTAATTTGTTACAGTATAGAAAGCTGAGATGGTGGGTAGGGGCACACCCACACATTTTGGTGAGCAGAGTGTTATGAGGGTAGAGAGGAGAAATCTATTTTGGTTCCTTTTTTCCCTTCTGTATAGCCTCTTTATAGAAAGTTTGCATAGCCTTTGTAAAGCATTTAGTACTATTATTAGTTAGTCATTTTATTGTAATCATATATTTTAGAAAACCTGAGTGGACTTAAGAGTATAGATTCTTCTCCAGCTTACTTTTGCATGAGATGGTAGATCACAGGCATCTCTGCACGTGAGTGTTCATAGCTGTACAATATTCTTATTACCAGTAGCGTTACAGCACATTTCACAACTGCACCAAACATATTTACAGCCCTGTGCACAACTGTAGCAAACATTTTTGTAACCAACTGTACAGCCGCACTACAATGTATTTAGCCAGGATCCACCTGACAGATGCTGAAGGCGTCCTTTTTATTTTTATTTTTGTTCTTATTTTCTCCCAATATTATAAGGTCTGCTTGAAATTCCCGCTAGGTAAACACCATATCAAGTGCACCACAACCCACTGAATTTAACAGGGAATAAAATTTATTTTAGGGCTGGAGAGATAGCTCAGAGGCTGGGAACAGTGGCTGCTCTTGCAGAGGACCTGGGTTTGATTCCCAGCACCCACATGGTGGCTAACAACCACCCATAACTTCAGTTCCAGGGGATCTAACACCCTCTTTTCACCTCCATGGGCACTGCATGACACAGGGGCACTTATACACATGCAGGCAAAACACTCATACACGTAAAATAAAAATAACAAAACATTTATTTTAGCTAGGCATGGTGGCACATGCCTTTAATCCCAGCGCTTGGGAGGCAGAGGCAGGCAGGTCTCTGTGAGTTCAAGGCTAGCCTGGACTACATAGTGAGTTCTTGTCCAGCTGGAGCGACAGGAAGACCCTGTCTCAAAAAGACTAAAAATATTTATTTTGACATAGAAACTTGTGAAGAGATTTCTGTTATTCTGCCTTTTAGCCTTACACAGCTCTGAGAGGCATATATATATATATATGTGTGTGTCTTTTTGAGACAGGGTCTCCCTGTAGCCCCAGCTGTCCTGGAACTGGCTCTGTGGACCAGGCTGGCCTTGAATTCACAAAGATCTGCTTGCCTCTGCCTCCCAAGTGCTAGGATTAAAGGCGTGTGCCACCATGCCTGGCATGAGAGGTATACTTTTAATCTCCCTCTGAGTTTAAAGACTCGGCAGTCCTTGAACAATCTTATATTCTTTTTTTTAATTTTAGGTTTTTTATTTTTTGACCCATGAGTCTCAAAAAGGCAGTTGTATTACACATACCTATAGGCAGGAATCAAGGTGCAAATTTCATTAAATTTATCTAAGCTGTTTTGGGTGACTGTATGTTGTTAATTTGGGAAGCAAACTTAATTCCTTAAGTTAAATTATCCTACAGGTAAAAGAGAATGTTACAAGATGATACTGTATAACACAAAAATTATAGAGAACATTTGTATATGTTAATCCCAAACACAATCTTATATTCTTGTGAAGTGAGAAATGGAACCAATTGTTTTGAAATGTAATAAACTATTTGTGAATCTTAACATTAGCAATTAAACTAAGTTCTTGTCACCCATTTGAAGTTGGTTCCTCATTGGGATTCTGCACTTTTTTTTTTTAGAGCCAATGATCTTCCCCCAGATCTCACATGTTTATTGACTCAGAACTGCTCAAGTAGATGCAGGTGACGACCTTGGAGACAGGGGTGGAACAGCCTTGAGCCCTGAGTGGTTGGCATGGGCCCTGGGGTATTCTGGGACACAGGGAGAAGAGGTTTAGATTCCCACCAGGCTCCTGATTCCCTGGAACACGCCTGACCCTTGTTTGGTGTGTGTATTCCTGTGAGTGTACATGTGGGTGCAGGTGCATATGTGCATGCATGTACATGTATGTGGGGTCAGAGGTCAACATTCACTGCCCTTCTTCAGACACTGTACACCTTGGATTTGTTGTTTGTGTGTAGACAGAGTTTCTCCCCGGCCTGAGATTCAGCAAGTAGACTAGGCTGGCTCACCAGTGAGCCCCTGGGACCCGATGTCTCTGCCCACACCAACCCTGGGATTACAAGTGCCTGTCATCATGCCTGACACTTTCTTTTTCAACACAGGTTCTCGGAGATGGAAGTCAGGTACTCATGTTTACAAGGGAGCACTCTACTGACTGAACCACCTCCCCAGCTCCGTTACTTTCCAATACACTGAGCTGCTTACGCTTTTTGCACAGGCTGTGAACACGCTGACAAGATAGAATTCTTCCAAAGAGGAAAGGGACAAGCTTTCTTTCTTTTTTTTTTTTTTTTTTTTTTTNCCATCTGTCCTGGAACTCACTATGTAGACCAAGATGGTGTCAAATTCACAGAGATCTGGCTGCCTCTGTCTTCTGAACGCTGGGATTAAAGGCGTGTGCCACCACGCCCACCTCAAATGTTCCTTGTTGTCGGGCCCTCTTCCCATGGGACAGACAAATCCAAAGTCTGGGGTGGAGAGCTGGGAACGTAGCTCAGTGGTTAAGGCGCTTCCTGTGTGGTTCTCAGAACCCCGTAAATGGGTGGGCATGGCGGGTCCACCTGTAATTCTCAGAAGGTGGGGACGGGATCCCACAGTAGGCTGCCTAGTGAGACTGGCCATACTGGTGAACTCTGGATTTGACTGAGAGATGCTACCTCAACAAATGAGGGGGACGACCCATCAAGGATGATTCCTGACGTCATTCCCGGGCCTCCACAGGCGTGTGCGTGAACACATGCACATGAATTCCACTCATGTGGGTCTTCCCTTGTCAAACATGCACACACACATGCCCACATACATTCATGCACACACATACATACAAAATGAAAAAGTGAAAATAAAAAATGAAGTCTGCCGGGCGTGGTGGCGCACTCCTTTAATCCTAGCACTTGGGAGGCAGAGGCAGGCGGATCTTTGTGAGTTCAAGGCCAGCCTGGTCTACAGAGCGAGCAGAGCGAGTTCCAGGACAGCTGGGGCTACAGGGAGACCCTGTCTCGAAAAGACCAAAAAAAAAAAAAAAAAAAAAAATGAAGTCTGAGAGGGAGCTAGCCTCGGCTCCACCCTCCACCCACCAGCCTCGCTCCACCCTCCACTCACCTGCCTAGGCTCCACCCTCCACCCACCAGCCTTGGCTCCACCTTCCACCCACCTGCCTAGGCCTCCACCTTCCACCCACCAGCCTCGCACCAACCTCCACCCACCTGCCTCGGCTGCACCCTCATGTGGTTCAGTGCTGCCATCCTATCAGCCTCTAGGTGGATCTGGAGTCGTCCCCCTGGGAGTGGGCCCTGCAGCTGCCCCAAGTGCCCCTTATACTCTGCTCACCCACCTCTGGCTCTTGTGGTCTGTCCTCTTGGGATGCTATCCCTTTACTACCTGCACAGTGTCCCTTTACCACTTGCTTGAGTTCCCCCCGCCCCCAGTCATTTCCTGCATTGGGAGCTCTGGAGCACTGGGTAACAAGTCTACCCCATGGCATCCTAGTCGCCTCTTTGTAGATGCTTTTCAAATGTTTAATGTTGGCTTTCATTATCAGACAGTAAGTTCATAAGCCCAGTTTGTGTGGTGGTGGGGGGCTCATGGTTCAACATACTGAACATCAGATAGGAGTATTATTTTCTATCTGCTTTAATATTTTTTGGTTTGATTTTATTTATTTTTTGAGACAAAGTCTCATTCTGCATAGCCCAGGCTGGCCTCAAACTCATGGTAATACTCCTGTCTTATTCTCCTGAGTGCTAGGATGAAGGGTAGGAGTCACCAGACATGGCTATGAAGTTTTTTCTTTTTCCATTTGTGTGTGTGTGTGTGTGTTTGAGTGCGCATGTTTGCATGTGTATGGTACATATGTACATGTATGTGTGTGTATGTGCATGTGGAGGCCTGAGGTTAATGTTGGGAATCATCCTCCATCACTCTTCCACCTTGCTCATTGAGGCAGGGTCTCTCAGTCAAACCCAGAGTGCACAGATATTCGGCTAGTGCTGGAGTCTGGCTCTGGGGATCCTCTGCCTCCACTTTCCCAGCTAGCGTTACAGACAGGGTGCCACGCCCAGGGGTCTGCAGTCCAGTTTTCACATTTATACCACAAGCATCTTAATCACTGAGCCATCTCCCTAGTCCCAACTGTAAATCGTATTATTAACGCCACTTTTCAGATGCACGTACTGGGCGAGGGAGGTTGCATCTCGTATCCAAGATCATACAGCTGCAACCTAGGCAAGGCCCAACATGTATTACATGGCTCTCAGCAGAGAAGGGGGCCCAGAGACGCTGTCAGTGAGCAGAACAGGGCCCAGCATGTGCGTTACCCCTTCTTATCTGTGGCTTCACTTCTAAGGTTTCACTTACTCAAGACAAATGAGGTTTGTGAATGTGAAGTAGAAAAGGCCAGAAATAAATAGTTTGTAAGTTTTAATTCATGGGGCTGGAGAGATGACTCAGTGGTTAAAAGTTTTGGTTGCTCTTGCAGAGGATCTGAGTTTGAATCCTAGCACCCACATGGCGGCTAACAGCTGTCTGTAACTCCATTTCCAGGGGATCTGATGCCCTCTTCTGACCTCTGCCAGCACTGTGCAATGCAGGTGCACTTACACACAAGCAGGCCTAACGCTCATGCACAGAAAATAAAATAAAAGATTGAACTTGTGTACTTTTTCATGATGAAATCTTGCACTGTTGGTTCTTCCTGTCTGGGACACAGGTCATCTCCTGGTCCACCATATCTATATGGTATCTACTACTTGCCTGATATAGTCCCTCAGCAGCTGACCTGGTGACTGGACCACTGTTGTGGAATCACAGAGCTGAGCTGAAGCAACACCAGTGAATTTACTTAATAATAGCTTCAAAATACAAGATCATCCATGCAAAGGAGGTGGCAGAGCATGACATGGAACACACTGGTGCTATATGGTGACACTGAGGGACACACAGGAGGGAGTGCTGTGCATATGGGGGGCCAGTGCGATTCATGCTTTGGGGGTGGCTATGGTATTAATAACAAACACTCATTAAAGGCTGGCTGGTCCAAGAGCCCTCCATACGTGAGCTCCAGTGCTTACGGCATCACCAGGAGGCATATACTAGCCTTAGCTCGAGCTTAGAGATTGAGAAGCCAGCATGAAGATCACCTGTGAGGTCACCCATGTAGGAAAGATAGCTGGGGCCTAAACCCAGATGCTGTGACTTCACATCAGTCAACCCACCGTGGAGCAGAAGGCGTGGAGGTAGGAAGGGCTCCTTCTGTGGCAGCAGGACTTGAGGTGGCTGTTTGTGTCATGACCTCCTTGGAAGCAGAGCAACCTGGAGCAGGTGCATCACCTCAAAGGTCCTCTCTAGTGACCCAATTTTACCACCTCAGCTGCACTGCCTAAAGGTTCCACAGCCTTCAAAACAGCACCCAAGCTGGGGACCAAGAATTCAAAACAGGATCCTGTGGGGACAATCCAGTTTGACGCTATAATGAGCGAATTTAGAATGGAGCTCACCCTGCCCACCAGTAAGAGTACATGTACCGACTACGTGGTGCCCAGCTGTGGATGGACCCCTTCCTGTCATAGGCCCATATGGGGCCGACAGATTCCCGTGCCATTTTGGCAGCTCTCCGGATGAAGTGGTTAAGGTGATTAACTGTCCTGCTTTGCCCAGTGCTCAAGGCTCTCCTGCGATGTTAGATGTCACTGCTAAGCCCTAGGAAGCTGAGTGGGCAAATTCATCCTGGAAATAGCTGGGAAAAGGAAGCCCCCCACCCTTCCACTCTCCCACCTACACACCACAGTGCTTCCCTTCCAGGTGGAACAATTGTGCTGTGCAGAAACAGTAACTCAGAAACATTATCACTGCAGCATGCGATCGAGAACAAACCCAAACATCAAGGCTTTCTGCACTCGCTACTTTTTCATATTAAGTCTTGGAACTCATGGGTTATTTTGCTCTTCTATCCCATCTTGATATGGAAGCCACCTTTTCACAGGAAAGATGGAACATGTATTCAGGATTTATAAGCGTGCAGTTGAAACAGTGGTTCCACGAAGCCAGGGTGTGGCAAGGGTCCCCCAACATTTCCAGCAGTGGACATCAGGTGTCAGATCTTAAATGTGACTCCAGAATTAACTGTTTGGTTCCTGAGTCACAAAAGGCATGTTCATCTGTGGCTGGTGACTCCACAATGACAGAGTCCAGGGCCAGAATGGGTCCCCGATGCCTCCTTAATGCCCACCTAATGTCTCCAACACCCTGGGTGATGGCCACGTTCCATATCTTGGTAGGAGTCTGGTTATAAGACTGCAAACCTCAGAGGGTGGCCACTCGGGGTCTGTGCTTTTTTTTCTCTGAGATGCCTCCAGCACGCTCGTCCAGATTTCCACTCTCTCCACCCTTCCTGCTTATCTTTCATTTCTATTTTTAAGAATATTTTATTTATCATTTTTATTTTATATGTAGGAATGTATTGCCTGCATATAAGTAAGCACACCCATGGTGTGCAATGCCCAGGGGTAAGAAGAGGTTGTCAGATCCCCTGGAACTGGAGTTACAGATAATTGTTAGCCACCACGTGGGTGCTAGGAACTAAATCTGGGTCTTCTGCAAGAGCAGCCAGTGCTCTTAACTGCTGAGCCATCTCTTCATCCCAGAAAGATTTTATTTTATTTTTTAAATATCTTTTACCTTATGTGTATGAGTGTTTTGCCTGCATGTATGTAAGTACACATGTAATGCCCTCCTTGGAACAAGAGTTGCAGCCGGTTGTTGGCCACCGTGTGCACACACAGAATTTTCCCTATTGTCAAGGTCTTCCATTGCTATAGTAACATTTGTTTCAGCCAGTGAATCAATATTACTGTATTATCACAAATTAAAGACCACAGCACACTGGCGTACTCCGTGTATGGACGGACTCCAACTTTCAGTGCTCTGTGACTTTTATTTTAAACAGTGCTTCAGTAGTGACACACATTCTACTGAATCCCAAACATGCTGGAATCTTGTTACTTTCCTGGACTAGTGACATGGGGCTTGAAGGTTGCATTGCTGACCACTTCTTTGAAGGGCTCTGCCTTTGGTATCAGGTATTCTTTTTTATTATTTTTTATTTTCGTATGCGTATGAATGTACTGTCTGCATGCAGGTTTATGCACCCATGTCATGGTATACCGCGGAGGTCAGAGGAGGGTGTCAGATTCCCCTGGAATTGGAGTTACAGACGGTTCTCAGCTGCCATGTGGGTGCTGGGGATCGAACCTGGGTCCTCTGCAAGAGCAGTCAGTGCTCTTAACGGCTGGACCTCCCTCCAGCCCCGGGTATTCTTTTCCTCCCCGGTTGACCTGCATTTCTTCTAAGTCCTGTTCGGTTTTATTCACATTTACTATTGGGCATCCACCTGCCACACAATCTGACCTCCTAACCCCAAGGGGCTGATTTTAGTTTGTTTATTTATTTTTAAAATATTTTATTACTTTTATTTTATATGTATGAGTGTGTTGCTTGCACCTGTGTTGTGTAATGCCCGAGGAGGTCAGAAGAGGGCATTGGATCCCCTGAAACTGGAGTTATGAACAGTTGTTAGGCTGGGAATTGAACCCAGGTCTTCTGCAAGAGCAGTCAGTGCTCTTAACTGCTGAGCCATCTTGTTACTGTTATTATTTTGTTACTTTTGTTTTCCTGAGACGGGTTTCCTGTGTCCTCCTGGACTGGCCTCAGGCTCTCTAGGTAGCCACAGAATGACCTTGTGCTTCTCCCTGTCCCACCCCCACCTCCCTGGTGCTGGGATTACAGGTGTGCACAACCACTCCTGGGTTGTGCAGTGCTGGGAACAAACCCAAGACCCTGCAAGCTAGGCTAGTCCGCTACTGTGCCACACCCCCCAGTCTTTCCCTGTTTTCTAAAGAAGTTAAAAAAGGGACTGGAGAGATGGCTCAGGAGTTAAGAGCATGTTCTTGTAGAGAATCCATGTTCACAGCGCCAGGTGGCTCACAACAACTTGAAATTTCAATCATAGGACCAATGGCCTCTTTTGGCCTCTGTGGGCATCTGCATGCGTGTGGAACACATGAACTCCCCAGGCATCTCCATGCATGTGGCACACATGAACTCACACAGGCACCACATGCATGTACACAAAATAAATTCCAAAAATTTCTAAACATTTTTATTTAACTCTGTGTGTGTGTGTGTGTGTGTGTGTGTGTGTGTGTGTGTGTGTGTGTAGGTCAGGGAAAAACCTGCTGGAGTTGGTTTTCTCCTTCTACCATGTGGATCCTGGGGATTAAGCTCAGATAATTAGGTTGGTGGCAAGTGCCCTTTCCCTGTAGAGCCATCTTGACAGCTCACCCTTTTGATTTTGACTTTAGAATTAGTTGTATGCAATAGAATTAACTATATTCCATTTTGTTTTGGAATTAGAGAAACTCAAAAAATAAGATGGCCAACCCATCTTCGTGACTTACATCCATCCTCCAAGTGATCCCCAGAGCCCAGGCTCATACCTTGCTTGATGATAGGGGACTTGGGGTCCATGACAAAAGAGAACATCTTCCCGCTAGCACCCATGGGCTGCTGGTGGGAGGCAGGTGGGACCACAGCGCTCCTAGGGAAACCCTGGGACCAGCTTCTTTGCATGGGCACTGGCCAGATGCCCCGCTGGAAGGTGACCGGAGGCGGTGAGGATGGCTGGTGTGGTTGGTGTGTGGTCCATGGTGACTTCGGCCTTAGCCAAGACGCTGGGCTCCTCACCCTTGGACAGGAGACCTGCGGGGCAGACAGGGAGGTCAGGAGATGTTGCATTTAGCCCTAAAGGTCTGCTTTGCTCTGTCCCAGGCTCTTCGTTGCTGGCCAAGTCTCAGCTTGTGAGTCTTTCCCTAATAAACCTTCCTGTATGCTCCTCAATTTGGGATGGTGGCCCTGTCATGGACCCCAAGGGCACTATCACACTTCTGTATATGGTATCGGGTACGACGTGGAGAGATCTCCATGCATTCAACGTTGATGACTCGGATACTGGGCAAGATCACATGACTTCTCCCAGGCCACTGATTGGTACTGAGCCCTTGAGCTTGTGGGAGGCGGTCCCTAAGGACCCAAGCCTTTCTTTCTCGCTTGTGCACCCCTGCCTAAATCTGCAGCAAAGTAGATGCTGGGCACATCAGGCTGGGTGCTCAGGCAGTGCGTGAAAGGATCAGCAAGCAGATTACTGAGAGGCGGGCCAGCTCCAAGGACTCGCCAGGCTGCTCTTCCTCCCATACTTTGGTTCTCTCTATGGGTTCCAAGCCCGAGGAGCTTGGGACAGGGGTGGGGACCCTGACTGTGTCATCAGCCTTTATCCTCCAGTACACCTAGTTCTGGCAGGTACTTCATAGGCTTCTACACAGCAGTCTTACATTCTAGAACCCCAGAAAGGTGTCTGTGGGTGTCTTGGTGGAGACCCGGGCAGAATCCTTTCCCCCAGGAGAGACAGCAGACTCTGTTCCCCCAGGAGAGGCAATGCAGAGTGCGCGTGATGCTTAGTGAGGCTTTTCCCTCGTGGCTCGTGGTTAAATGATGACGCCAACAAGGGTGTTGCCTGCTACACTGGGTTCACCTATTCCCACAGCATCCCCTGGAGGAGTCACCCAGGCTCAGGGAACACTGGAGACGGTGGGGCTCCAGGTCCCCTGGCCTCCTGTTCTCTTCTTCCTCTTCTTTCTTCTTTCTCTTCTTCCTCCCTTCCTGTCTTTTAGTGACTGTTCTCTCCCTCTTTCTCAGTCTCTGAGTCTCTGAGCTCTCTCTCTTTCTCTCAGTCTCTGTTTTTTTCTCTCTCTGTTTCTCTCTCTCTCTCTCTCTCTCTCTCTCTCTCTCTCTCTCTCTCTCTCTCTCTCTCTCTCTTTCCAGGGCTAACTTTTCTCTAGACAGTAGAGGGCAGGAGCTCAGAGTGAGGGGCAATTGGCTTTTTTTTTTTTTTTTTTTTTTTTTTTGTCTTTCGGGACAGGGTCCTGTCGCCCGTTGCACTGGACTCACTATGTAGACCAGGCTGGCCGTGGAACTCACAAAGATCCACCTGCCTCTGCAAGCTCTGAACTAGAGCACGGGCCAGAGCTTACTGCGACCTCAGAGAAAGGCTGTCCCCGACCGAGTAGTAGAGCAGGTTGGAGTATCCTTGGTATCCCCGGAAAGCCCTGAGAGCCAAAGGAGAACAGCATCCAGGGAGACGGAGCCCCTGGGCGGCACTGGCCTGCATTCATAGTGACAGCCACTCAATACAGATTCAAATTCTGTATCAAGAATGGATGTGGCTGTGTTTGGCTTCAGGCTGGGTCCTCTTGCCTGGCCTTTTCCTAGACTGTTTCCCACTGGTTCAATAGATGCTTATTTTTTTTCTTCTTCAATAGATGCTTATTGAATGCATCTCAGGCCAACCAACTGCAAGAGTGCTAAGTGACAGAGGAGGCTACTTCCCAGCTGATAGGCAGGACCCACTTGGCTGCCCCTCCTGCTCCCACCCCTCCCCCGCCCCAGCCCCCACCAAAACAAACTTTTCCTCCTTTAAGTTGTTTTTCTCAGGTATTCTGTCACAGCCACAAAAAGATCACAAAAGAAAAATAGCAGCAGGAATGACCTCAATTCTGTAATTTCAAATCCAGTCAGGCTGACTGAAGATTAACCATTAAACTTTCCTTCCTTCTGTCCTTCTGTCCTTTCCCTTGTCCTTCTCCCACTTGTAACTATTTGGTTTGGTTTTTGTTTTAGTTTACTTAAAAAATTTTTTATGTGTATTAGTGCTTCTGTTGCATGTATATGGTGCTCCCTGTTTGCATTGCCACGGAGGTCAGAGAGGATGTCGGTTCCCCTGGATCTGGAGTTCTGATGGAGTTACAGAGGTTCTCCGCACCATGTGGGTGCTAGGGATTGAACCAGGTCCTCTGCAAGCAGAGTTAGAGCTTTAAATGCTAGGTCACTTCTCCAGCACCTATGTTTTAATTTATTTATTTTTTATTTATTTTATTTTTGTATGTGTATGAATGTATGTTGCCTGCAGGTCTGTGCACCCGTGTCGTGCAACATGCCACGGAGGTAAGAAAGGGTATCGGATTCCCTGGAAATGGAGTTCTACTGGATTGGAGTTACAGAAGTTCTTAAGCATGTTGGTTGCTAGGATTGAACAGGGTTTGTCAGAGGCGCACGGTGCTCTAATGTAGGCTATCTCTCCAGCCCCATCTGTGTTTTACTTTTATGTGTATGAGTGTATTGCCTGCATGTGTGTAGAAACACTATGGTGCATGCCCAGGGGTCAGAAGTGAATCCCTGAACTGAGTAATGGTGTTAGCCACCATGTGGGTGTGGGGATTGAACCATGTCCTTGCAGGACAGCCAGTGTTCTTAACTACTGAGCACACTCCAGCCTCTATAAGTTTTTTTTTGAGGAAGTAGATGACTTACCTGGGTTTTTCACACATCCTTCTAAATATCAGGTCCGCACCAGCTTCTGCCTTCCATACACTTGGGCAACCTGGTCAACTGATTTGTTTGGAAGAGGCCTAGCGGTTAAGAGCGCCGACTGCTCTTACAGAGGACCCCGGGTCTCGATCCCAGCATCCACATGGGGGCGAGAGACCGTCTGGATCCCAATTCCAGGAGGCTCCAGTTCCAGGGAATCCGGAGACCCCTTTGACCTCCACGGCATTGCACGACACGGTGCACCAGACCTGCATGCAGACAGTACATTGATACACATACCGAAAATAAATAATAAAAAAAAAAAAATTAATACAAAAAAAACTTTATAAAAAAAAAAAAAAAAGAAAAAGAAATCTCAATCCAGGGCTGGAGAGATGGCTCAGCGGTTAAGAGTGCTGACTGCTCTTGCAGAGGACCTGGGTTTGATTCCCAGAAAAAAAAGAAATCGCAATCCATTTCCCATGGTATCCGTTTACTCTTTGTATTATTACTCCATATCTGCTTTTGACCTCAGTGTGGTGGCAGGGTGAGAGATGGATGTTGTAGAACACTGATGTGGTTTGGACACAAAGCTTTTTGGGACCCAAGCTTTCTTCAGGAAGCCCTGAAAGCTATTCATGCAACAGCAGCAGTGCAGGTCTTGACCTTGAAGAGTTTGTCCTGTTCTTGGCTGTTGGCAATTATTATTACTTCCACAGGTGAATCATGTCAGAGAAAAGGCATGTATGTGCCGGACACTGCTGTGTGCTTCATGTATGTGGGTTCATCTCATCATCAGAAAGATGTTGGGGGAGAATTTGTAACACCCACATTATGGATCAAGACACCACCACTCAGTAGGTGACTTGCCCAACATCCTACAGCCAGGAAGTGACTCCCAGTCTGTGCTCTTACAGCACCTAGGTTACCTGAAGTGATGATTCACACCCCGCGCCACACCTGTGAAAGAATCCTAGACTACGCAGAATAGAAAACTGAAAGTAGGAAATAGTGTGAACTCTAAAGATGTTGCTTGGCAGCTGGAGAGCAGGCTTTCCAGACATGACTATGACTTCCTCTAGAATGTTCATCACATGACCTGGAATATGAAATGTCTCCGCCACAGAGCCATGTATTGAAGGCTTGGTTCCTGATTGAAAGTGCCACTGAGGGAGTGATTGGATCATGAGGGTGCCAATCTCACCAACTGATTAAGCCATAGATGAGTTCATAGCTCAATGGGCAATTAGGAGATGAGACCAAGTGAAAAGGAGTGGGTCACTGGGGTATGATTGTTAGGCTAAATCTCTCTCTCTCTCTCTCTCTCTCTCTCTCTCTCTCTCTCTCTCCCACCATGAAGTAAGTGAGCAGCTTGGCTTCCTTGTGTCCTATTTGCTCTATGTTCTGCTTTGCCCCAGGCTTGGAGTAGTAGCTCCAGATGACCACAGACTGAGCCCTCTGAAGTGTCCCTCCTTGAACTTGTTTTCTCAGGTCTTGTCACAACTGTGGATGGATAACAAGAAAAGTTGGTACCAAGAGTGGGGTTATCTCTATGACTATAATGTTCATGTGGCTGAGAAGCCCTTGGAATGGGCTCACAGAAGGAACCTGAGGAAGCAGGCAAGAAAGCTTATAAAGATGTAAGTGAAGCTTAAAGAGTCATTCTGATGGGAACTCAGACCAGAACATTGGTGGAACTAAAGACAGTGAAGGCTTTGGTTGTGCAGTTTTGATGGGAACAAGGACTCAGTTGGGAATTGGAACACAGGGCATGCATGAAATCTTCTGGAAATGAACTTATCTACATTTTATCCATTCCCTGAGACATGTGGGAGGCTGAAATTAAAGGAGACAGACCAGTCTACCAGAGAAAGGAAATTTCAGAGCAGCAAACATTCAGGTTATGGTATGGGTGTCATTGTAACGTTACCTAGACAAATTTCCAGTAAAAATAAGAAGCAAGAAAATGCCACATAAGTATTGGAAATGGACATTTTGTCCAGAAAAGGAGTATGTTTAAAGCTGGAATCAAGCGCTTTTTGAATATCTACATTTAAGAAGATGATGGGGGTGTGCGGAGAGAAGGCTCAGCAGTTAAGAGCACTCGCTGCTCTGGCAGAGGACCTGGTTTGGCTCCCAGAACCCACATGGTGGCTAACAATTGCCTCTTAAACTTTTTATTTATTATGATTATTTTTTATTTTATGTGTATGTGTATGAGTGTACTGCCTGCATGTATTTAAGTGTATCTATGTCATGTAATACCTAAGGACATCAGAAGAAGATATCAGATCCCCTAAAACTGGAGTTATACAGGGTTGTTATCCACCATGTGGGTGCTGGGAATTGAACCTGGTTCCTCTGGAAAAGCAGCCAGTGCTCTTTTTTATTTATTTATTTATTTATTTATTTATTTATTTTTAAGTTTTAAATTAATTTTATTTATTTCTGTATGTGTATGAATGAGGGTGTCGGATTCCCCTGGAACTGGAGTTCTCCTGGAATTGGAGTTTCAGATGGTTCTCGGCCGCCATGTGGGTGCTGGGGATCGAACCCGGGTCCTCTGCAAGAGCATCAGCGCTCCTAACCGCTAGGCCATCTCTCCAGCCCCAGCTAACAACCATCTTTCCTTTCTTTTCTTTCTTTCTTTCTTTCTTTCTTTCTTTCTTTCTTTCTTTCTTTCTTTCTTTCTTTCTTTCTTCCTTCCTTCCTTCCTTCCTTTCTTTCTTTCTTTCTTTCCTTTCTTCCTTCCTTCCTTCCTGTCCATTTTTTTTTTCTTTTCTTTTCTTTTCTTTTCTTTTCTTTTCTTTTCTTTTCTTTTCTTTCTTTTCTTTCTTTCTCTCTGAGATGGGTGTCCCTGTAGCTCCAGATTGTCCTGGAATCACATGTGGATCAGACTGGCCTTGAATCAAGAAGACCTGCCTGCCTCTGCCTCCCAAGTGCCGGATTTGAAGGCATGTGCCGGGCTGGAGAGATGGCCTAGCGGTTAAGAGTGCCGACCGCTCTTACAGAGGACCCAGGTTCGATCCCAGCACCCATATGGCG
>VZQC01004854.1:2138577-2140502 GCA_009823505.1 Rhizomys pruinosus
GTACATTGACTGCATTTAAGTGCACCCATGTCACGGAGGTCAGAAGAGGGCACTGAATCCCCTGGAAGTGGAGTTATGGATGGTTGTTAGCTGCCATGTGAGTGCTGGGAACAGAACCTGGGTCCTCTGCGAGAACAGCCAGTGCTCTTAATTGCCGAGCCATCTCTCTAGCCCCATTTCTTTTTCTTTTTCAGTTAACTAACTGCTAGCCAGTGCAACACTTGGTAGACAGGAAGATCCAGTAGGCATTGGCTCTTTCTTCTCACCCCACATATGCTTTTAAAGTTCTTCATTGGGAAACTGAGTAAAACAAGAGGGAGACCAGGTGAGTGTTCCCAGCAGAGGTTGGTAAACTTGTAGCAAGGCACGCAGGAAACACTTCTGACTGTGCCACCAGATCAACGAGCAGCACTAACATAAATGGGCAAGGGTATGTTCCAATAAAACTTTATTTGAACATATAGATGATTGCCTCCATTTGGGCCAGTGTGGGAAATAAATAATGGTCTTCCTTCCTTCCTTCCTTCCTTCCTTCCTTCCTTCCTTCCTTCCTTCCTTCCTTCCTTCCTTCCGTCTTTTTAAGACAGGGTCTCCCTATAGCCCTGCTTTGCTTGTAACTTGCTATGTAGGCTATATAGGCCAGGCTGGCCTGGAACCCACAGAGATCTGCCTGCCTCTGCCTCCATAGTGCTGGGATTAAAGGTGTGTGCCGGGCTGGAGAGATGGCCTAGCGGTTAAGAGCGCTGACCGCTCTTACAGAGGACCCGGGTTCGATCCTCAGCACCCACATGGCGGCCGAGAACCGTCTGTAACTCCAATTCCAGGAGAACTCCAGTTCCAGGGGAATCTGACACCCTCTTCTGACCTCCGTGGCATTGCAATGAACACGGGTGAGAGACCTGCATGCAGACAGTACATTCATACACATACAGAAATAATTTAAAAATAAAAATAAAGGTGTGTGCCATCATGACCCCAGCCCAATGGTCCATTTTCAAAATTCCCTTGATCCAGCTTAGTTCCAAATACAGACAAAAAACATTGGACCCTGACCCAAACTCTGCTATTCTAACTATCCTCCCCAACCCAAATCAAAAGTTTAGAGTAAAAATTATGAACAGCCCCGCTTATCTGCAGATGTGACAAAGCCATGCAGGTTGGATTAAAGCTTTTAAATAAATGGATTTAAAATGTAGAAATGAATCCAGGGAACTGGAGAGATGATGGCTCAGCAGGTAAGAGCATATATTGCTTTTACAGAGGACATGAGTTGGCTTTCCAGCACTCACATGGGGGAGGAGGGCACAGAAGTGCTCTATAACTCTAGCTCCAGGTGTTCTGACCTCTGCCGGCACCTGCATACACATGCACACTCCATACACAAAGACACGCACACTTACACATCAGTAAAAATATGATCTTTAAACAAGAAAATGAACAGGGCAGGGCGTGGTGGTGTACTCAGGAGGCAGAGGCAGGCAGATCTCTATGAATTTGAGGCCAGCCTGGTCTAATTAAGAGTTTCAGACCAGCTGGAGCTATAATGAGACCCTGTCTCAGAAAAATAACAAGATGTGGCTGGGATGGTAGCACATGAACTCAGGGGCAGAGGCAAGTGGACCTCTGGGAGTTCAAGGGCAGCCTGGTCTACATAGCAAGTTCTAGGGCAATTGGGCCTACAGGGAGACCCTGTCTCAAAAAGACCCAAATAAAAAAAAGTGGCTGTGAGAAAGACAGACTTAGGTAATGAGTGGGACTGTGCCCTCCTAATTACTCAGCCAACGAGCAAAGGGAGACAGGGGCTTGCATTAGGGTGAATAAAACTGTTCTCTGCCGGGCGTCGGTGGCAGCACGCCTTTAATCCTAGCACTTGGGAGGCAGAGGCAGGCGGATACTTTGTTGAGTTCAAGCCAGCCTGATTTACA
>VZQC01004854.1:2141099-2162312 GCA_009823505.1 Rhizomys pruinosus
GGGGGGGGGGGGGAGAAGCCCAACCTCAGCTGGAGAACTATTGGCCACCGATGACTGCTGGGAACAGGAGTCTGCTTTAAGTGAATGACTTTAGATAGGTTGACTGGGCTCCAGTGGATGGACTGACACCTAGGGAAATTTGGGAACAGAAACAGCTTGATAGGCCTTAACATTCATGAAATGATGCATAAAAACTGGTGGGGGTGTCTATGGCTGGTGCAGATAGGGGAGGGTTCTAAATGTGATCAAGATGAATGAAATTCATAAAACAGCAATTAAAAATCATTAATATTAATAAATAAGATGAAAATTATGCATACACACCAAAAAAAGAGTACAAAAATTTGTCTTATGCAAAAGTGAGTCTAGTTCTCTCTTCTGGCCTTGCCACCAACAAGTAACAAATGTGTTACTTTCTGGGCCTCGGACAGCGGCTCACCTGGGGGGGATTCTCGATGACCAGCTCATAGGTCAGCCCTGTAGACCCGAACCTCAGGATGTCTCCAGGGATCAGCTTCACAGCCACGTTCTGAATGTGGCACTCGTTGACAAATGTGCCATTGCGGGAGTTGAAGTCCTGGAGGATAAAGTTGCCCTCTGCCTCGTTAAATTCAATGAGCGCATGGTGGTTGTCGGTGTCTGTGGACTGAAACAGAGGGGGACAGTCATAGCCATGGGGACAGAGATGGCCCGAACCCCAATATTCACTGAGTAGTGACTGTAATCAGTGAATGGGCACAGCGTTACCTACGACGACACCTTTGCCGGGTGCTCTCTCTACAGTCCTCTCTCTCTCTCTCTTTCCATATATATGTATATATGTATATATATGGGGGTGCAGGCTGTGGGTGTGTACTATGTGTGTATTCTATGTGTAAAGTGTATGTGTGTACAGGTGTGCATGCACATATGAGGGTTACTCTCTGGTGGTGTTTCTCGGGTGCTGTCTGCCTTGTTCTTGTAGTCGGGGTCTCTCCCATTTGGGCTAGGCCGGCCCGCCCCAGGGATCCTGCTCAGTTGTCCCGTCCTCTCTGGAAGCATCCTCACAGACACAACTTCCAAAGGCATGCCTCCCAGGGGATTCTAAAGCCCACCAAATTGACTAGGAAGTTAAAATCAAGCATCGCAAGGGGCTGCAGAGATGGTGCAGCGGTTAAGAGCACTGGGTGCTCATCCAGAGGACCTGGGTTTGAGTCCCAGTGCCCACCACAGCAGCTAATAACCACCTGTAACTTCAGTTCCGGGGGATACAATGACCTCTTCTGATCTCTATGGACATTGAAGGACATAGGTGCACCTACTTACATGTAGGCTGGGGGTGGATGTCTGCACTCTACCCTATAACCTCTTCTGTCAGTCATGACAAAGTCGATCAACATAGAACATGAATCAGAAGCTAAATACCATCAAAGTATATTGCATTAAAATCACAAAAATTCGATAAAAAAATTAAAGGAAGCCTGGGGGACAGGGACAATGGCTCTCACAGTGTCCTCAAACCTTCCTCACTTGGATCTGGGGAGCAGAGAAATGGTCCCCATCTGGCCCACTGCATCTAAGGTCTAGCAGCCTGCATTTAACTAGCACACTCTTGTAGAAGATTCATCAGCCACTGGGTGGGGACATTTCTTCACCCAAAAAGGACTGAGGCCTTTCTCAGTAGAGCTCGAGATAACAGTCACATCTGCCCGGGAGGGATGCTCCTCTGTCATCCCAGCTACTCAGGGATAGTGGCATGAGGATCCTGGAGCCCAGCTGTTTAAGACCAGCCTGGGCATAAACAAAGAAAGGGGCTGGGGAGATGGCTCGGTGATAACGTGTCTGCCCTGCAAGGTTGAGGACCTGACTTCTGACCCCTAATACCCAAGTAAAGCAGGGCACAGCAGGGGGAATCTGTAAGCCCAGCCCTGAAGGGACAGAGGGAAGGGAGAGGACGGAAATTCCCCAGCCAACCAGGCTTCACGCCTCAGGTTCAGTGAGAAACCCTGTCTCAAAAAACAAGGTAGGGACTGAAGAGGTGGCTCAGAGGTTAAGAGTGTTTGCTGCTCTTGTAAGAGGACCACAGTTTGGTTCCCAACACCTACACTGGGTGGCTTACAACCTCCTATAACTCTAACTCCAGGGGATCTGACCCCTTCTTATGGTCTCTGTGTGAAACACATTTGGTGCCTATACTAGCATTCAGATACACATAAACAAAATAAGATGGAGAGCTACTGAGGAATATATCCAATGTTCTGCTAACCTCTGGTAGAGAGAGAGAGAGAGAGAGAGAGAGAGAGAGAGAGAGAGAGAGAGAGAGAGATCCAGTAGCCACTTCCAATATGAAGCTGTACAAATTATATTTCTGAACTGAGCAAAGCAGATAGCTGGAACTTCCCAGCTCACCACATGTCCTCACACCCTGGGGCTATTGCCCACGTGAGTCTCTCATACACGCACACCCCCAGCTGGTGTGGATAGTCAAGCCCTCCCTGATTTCTGTTGTCCTTTATTTACAGACTGGTTGCTGGCATGTGACCCTACGCACATCTATTGGAACCTGTGACCTACATCTGCTCCTGGGTTGCAGAAACCATGTGTGATTCTGCCCCTCCCCTGCTTAGGTGCTTACACATCAAGAAAATGTTCCTGGAATGAACGAAAGATGGTGTCGGTGGAGACCAGGCTGGCTAAGGTGGGTTTTCTGCTGCCTTAGGGAACCAAGCTGCACAGGAGGCAGAGAAATGTCTGGAAGGCACACCCTGTAGGGATCAGCCTCGGTTGGCTCTCAGTTGTATGATTATATTTGACTTTTAGTTTTCTACTTCTAGTTTACTTTCTGTTTTTAAAACAATAAGCATGCAAGTCCCTTCCATTAGCAGAAAACGTAAATGTTAAAATACAGTGACAGCTAGAATCGATACAATGTTAGGCTTACTAATGAACATAAATCTTCCAAAGTATAGGGTTTCCTGTTCTTTTGAATTTACCCAGGCAGATTAATTAATTAATTAATTTATTTATTTAAGATGAAGTTTTAATCAATTATTTTTGTATGTGTGTCTGTGTATGGTGCACATGTCATGGCACTTGTATGAAAATCAGCAGACAACTGGTGGAAGTCACTATGTGGGTCCCAGGATTAGACTCAGGTCATCAGTCTTGGCAGCAAGTGCTTTACCCACTGAGCCATCTCATCAGCTTAATTTATCCTTTTAGAAATTGTCATTAATTTGCTGGGTAGGCTCAAGGCTTTACATTTTGTTTATTTTATTTTATGCATATGAGTGTTTTGCCTGCTTATGTAAGTACATCATGCCCCACTGAGGTCAGAGGAAGGTGTCAGATCCCTGAAACTGGCGTTATCAAGGATTGTCAGCTGCCATGTGGGTGCTGAGAATCGAACCTGGGTCCTCTGCAAGAGCAGCCAGTGCTCTTAACCACCAAGCCATCTCTCCAGCCCCTCAGGCTTTTTTTTTTTTAATTAGGTTTCTGAATTGTTTTTTTGGTCTTTTTTTGAGACAGGGCCTCCCTGTACCCCCAGCTGTTCTAGAACTCACTCTGTAGACCAGGCTGGCCTTGAACTCACAAAGATCCGCCTGCCTCTGCCTCCCAAGTGCTAGGATTAAAGGTATGCGCCACCATGTCCGGCAAGGATTTATTTTTAATTGGTGTGTGTGTGTGTGTGTGTGTGTGTGTGTGTGTGTGCCTCAGGAGGCCAAAAGATGTTGGATTTCCTGGAGCTGGAGTTACAGGTGGTTGTGAGCTGCCTGCCATGGGTGCTGGGAACTGAACTCATTTCTTCTGCAAGAGTAGTACTTGTTCTTAACTGCTGAGCCATCTCTCCAACCCTGGTGACTTCCATTTTGAACAAAGGCCAAGGATAGTAGTCAATTATTTTCTATCATAAATACCTCTCAGTTTCTGTGCACACAGTATCTGTCCCCATTCGCTCCCTTTTCCAAGCAGCTGTGGCATTCATAGGAGCCCCCTTAATCCTTTGTGTCTCTGAGAATTTCTCTGAACCTCATTTCATGAAACCATAAGAATAATCATGGTATTATTTACTTAGTACTGTGTGCTGAAGCCTGGGACAAATTTTCACCCTTAATCCCAACAGACCTGATAAGTAATGGCTTACAGATGGGAAGATGAACTCCTAAACACATTGCTTAAAGACACACAGGCAAGAAGTAGCCTAAGAGATTCCAGCCCAGATCTGTTTATCCTCAAAGCCTGTGCCTTTAAAACCACTCTGATTTTCTAGTCTCATAGTCTGGTTGAAAAAAAGAAATCCCTGGGTGTTCTCATTTGTCTTCAATTGCTGTGACAAAACACTCTGACCAATTCCAACTTTGGGAAGAATTGTTTATTTAACTTACATTTCCTAGGTCACAGTTCATCACTTAGGAAGCCTAAGGTAGGAAGTCAGGACAAGGACCTGGAGGCAGGAGCTGAAGCACAGGCCATGGAGGAATGCTGCTTACTGGCTGGCTCCCCTGACCTGCTTTTTTTATTTTATTTTTATTTTTTTATTTTTTTTAATTTATTTTTTTGAATTTTATTTCTGTATGTGTATGAATGCACTGTCTGCATGCAAGTTTGTGCACTCGTGTCGTGCAATGCCGCGGAGGTCAGAAGAGGGTTTCGGATTTCCCTGGAACTGCAGTTCTCCTGGAATTGGAGTTTCAGACGGTTCTCGGCCGCCATGTGGGTGCTGGGGATCGAACCCGGGTCCTCTGTAAGAGCGGTTGGCGCTCTTAACCGCTAGGCCATCTCTCCAGCCCCCAACCTGCTTTTTTTTATACAATACAAAACAACCTGCCCAGGGGTGGCACAGCCCACAGCGGGCTGGGCCCTCACACATCACTCAACAATCAAGAAAATACCCCACAGACATGGCTACAGTCAAGTCCAATGGAGACAATTCCCCAATTGAGACTCCGTCAACCCAGGTGTGTCAAGTTGACACTAAAGCTATCCAGTACAAGAGGGCTGTGGAGATGACTCAGCAGGTAAAAGCACTTGCGACCTGAGTTCAAATCCCTGAACCCATGTAAAGGTAGGAGGGAACCCAGTCCATAACTTGACCTCTGACCTCCACATGTGCATTGTAGAATGTGCGTTGCTCCCCATGCACACATGATATATAAACACATACTAATAATAAATAAAACAGATCCTTGTTTCCATCTTAGGCAACCTTAAGTAAAATGACCAAAAGTCTATCTCTTACTACAATGAGAAGAAACACTGTAATTGTTTCCTCTTTGTTTTTCCTCTTTAGGAATAGGTTGTAAATAGATGAGATCACGTCATGGATAAATCGCCTGTAGGATTGGGGTGGTGGTTAATTTTGGTGGGTGACTTGATTAGATGAAGAAAGCTAGCCTTGGGGGTTAGTAAGGCGCAGCTCTGAGGAAGTCAGTGATATGGTTTCCATAGAGAAAATGAGACCCTGTGGACTCTGATTCAATAAGTGGATTCATAATGTAATAGAATTATTGCGGGTGGTGGGAAGCCGGGGTGGAGATGTAGCTGGAGGAGGTAGGTACGGGTGCGTCCTTGGGGCTTACATCCCTGATGTCCTCTCTATCCCCTCCTTCTGCTTCCTGTCTGTTCTGAGGCTAGATACACCTCAAGCACACATTCCAGTCCCCACCCTGTTCTGACCAAGCAAGCAGGACTAAACCCTCATAAAGTGTTAGCCAAAATAAATTCTTCCTGAATGAAATTGTTTCTGCCAGATATTTTGTCAGAGAGATGAAAGTAACTAATGCAAGAGATATGATGGGTTGTGTGTCATTTGTGAAATTCATGATAAACATTCTTAGAAGACTAGAAGGGGAACTTTTCAGTTTGATAAATCTCTGAAAACCCCATAGTTAACATGATACACACTAGCAGAACACTGAACACTTTCCCTCTGAAATCAGAAACGGGGCAAACAGGAAGAATCATGTTGTTCTCCTGACTGTTTCTCAGCAGAAGACTAGAAATCCTGGCCCATGTAATAGCACAAGAAAAAGAAATTAAATGAATACAGATCTGAAAGGGAGACAGAAAGCTGTTCTTACCAGGGACATATAAAGTCCCAAACAGTAAAAAAAAAGTTTCTAGAAATTCTGTCAAGGTTGTAAATTCCCATGTAAGCATACTTTACTAAAAATAGCTGTAATTTTATAGACTGCCAATGAACCGCAGACACCTAAATTAAAAGTACAATTCTCATAATCAGTAGTGAATAAAAAGAAATGCTTAAATATAAATATAACAAAAGGTGTACACGATTTCAATGCTGAAAGTACAAAACACTCATTTAAAAATGCAAAGACCTCAGGGCTGGAGAGATGGTTCAGTGGTTAAGAGCACCGACTGTTCTTGCAGAGGACCTGGGTTCAGTTCCCAGCACCCACATGGTGGCTAAGAACCGTATTTAAGGCAGGCGTGGTGGTGCACACCTTTAATTCCAGTACTCAGGAGGCAGAGGCAGGCGGATCTCTGTGAGTTTAAGGCCAGTCTGGTCTACAGAGTGAGTTCCAGGCCAGCAGGGGCTATAGGGAGACTCTGTCTCAAAAAAAAAAAAAAAAAAACCAAAGACCTACATACACAGAAAAATACCATGTACATGGGTTTGAGGATGACACATAAAACATTGGTTTTCCACACATTGATATATAAACTCAAGTACAATTTCTTTTTAATTTTATTTATTATTTTTATTTTGCGCGTACGAGTGTATTGCCTGCATGCGTGTGACATTGTGCAATGTCCACAGATGTCAGAAGAAGTCGGTGGAGCCCCTGGAACTGGAGTTAGGGATGGTTGTTAGACACCATATGGGTGCTGGGATTTGAACCCAGGTCCTCATGGGTTCAATTCCCAGCACCTGTGCTGCTAACAACCATTTGTAACTCCAGTTCCCAGGGATCCAATTCCCTCTTCTGGTCTCTGGAAGCACTGCATGCATGTGGTGCACTTACATGCATGCAGGCAAAACACTCATACACATTAAATAAAAAATAAGCAAATAAATAAAAATGTAAAGGTCAACTTGCCACAACCTAGATTCATCTGGGAAGAGAGTCTCAGTTGAGGAATTATCTAGGTCAGGGCCAGGTTGGCCCGTAGGCATGCCCGTGGTGAATTGTTTGCATTGGTAATGGCCCCCATACAGTGGCATCATTCCCTAGGCTGGGCTCTGCACTGGGTAAGAGAGGAGGCAGCTAGCTGTGTCAGCAAGCAGGCAGCATGAGTGTGTTAGTTTCTCTCTGCTCTTTTCTCTCTCTCTCTCTCTCTCTCTCTCTCTCTCTCTCTCTCTCTGCTCTTGACCATGGGTGTGATACTTAATGTTCCTGCCTTGACTCCTGGAGTCATGGGCTATACTCTGGACCTGAGCAGAATAAACCCTTTTTCCTTATGTGACTTTTCATCAGGGCATTTGTCATAGCAGCAGAAGCAAAGCCAGGGCAAGAGGCAAACGGAGCCGGAGTGGTTCTGAGCATTGGCTGCTGCCAATGAATCGGCACCTGAGGGGAGACAGAGTGACAGACCCACACAGGTGTGGTGGTGCCATGGTCAGTTCTGTGGTGGCCTGGTAAGTTCTGAAACTGTTATAAGTCACATAGGTCTAACCATTAGATGAAACAGAAGCCCACGCTCTGTCTACTATCTTCAGAACTTCTTGTGAATCTATAATTGCTTCAAAACCAAATTATTACAGGCCTGTGGAGTGAGGCCTGGGGGTCCTGCCTTGCAGCAGGCTCCCTTCACTTCAGTACTTTAGCTCCTCTAATATCTAAGAAGGCTCTGCTCTGATGACTCATTTCTTTTTTCCACTTCCTGGGCTGTCAATTAGCTGAGGCTTTGAACCAAACCACAGCTCATCAGAGAATGAAATGAAATGAAAGGAGGAGGTTGGGGCTAAGCCCAGGGCTCCACCTCAGAGATCCTTGGACTCCAAGGGCCCCTTAGAGATATCTCAAGAGGTTTTGGAGTGGGGGGGGGCACTTCACCCAGCCCAGGGCAGGGAGGGGGTTCAATGCACTGCTTTGTGCATACCTTCCAAATCTACCCAGAAGGCTGCTGGGAGGGGACGATGGGTGGTCCATGTGCAGGTGTGTGCTGGGAGGGGACGATGGGTGGTCCATGTGCAGGTGTGTGCTGGGAGGGGACGATGGGTGGTCCATGTGCAGGTGTGTGCTGGGAAGCGCACAGAGCTCGTCACCCTGGAAGAACTCAGCTTCTTCCTCATCCAGAGGTAAATGCAGCCAACGCATCCAAGAAAGGGCGCTCAGCTGTACGGGGAATAGAGTGGCTGCTTGCCTGGGCTTTGAGATGCTAGGGCAAGTGAGGTGGCACATGGCAGGGGTGGGTGAGGGAGCCGGTGGGTGGCACTCTTACCTGTAGAACCAGGTCGGAATCTGCATGTTTGCCGATCGTGGTGCTTTTTTTTAGGATGAAAAAGCCGTCTGCGCTCTTCAGATAGGCTTTCATTCTGTGTGATTTTCCTATGGAAGTTTTCAGGGAGAGTCTGTGTTAGGAAACACATTCTAGAGCAGATTTGAACTACGCAATCGCCATAGAGAGGTGTACAGAAAGAGACGTCTGCAGAGACAGGGAGTGAGTGGCCTGGTGGCTTTGACGATGTTCATCACCATGAAGGGGATGACCGCCTCTCCTAACAGTGCTCACTAGCAAAGAGTCTGAGTCTGATAAGCAAGCCAACGACACTTTTTTTTCTTTTACTTTAGTTAGAAAACAAGCCGGGCGTGGTGGCGTACGCCTTTAATCCTAGCACTTGGGAGGCAGAGGCAGAGTTCAAGGCCAGCCTGGTCTACAGAGTGAGCTCCAGGACAGCTGGGACTACAGGGAGACCCTGTCTCGAAAAGCCAAAAAAAAAAAAAAAAAAAAAAGAAAACAAAACTAAACTAAAAGTTTAAAACAACCAAACCACAATCCTCATTTTCAGGGATGAGGGCATCGGTTCTCCTTATTATCTGGTATCCCCAAAGCTCAAATCCAACAGTCCCAACATGGGGGTCCAACATGACAAGTTGGGTCCAAAACCCACTTACTAGCTCAGAGACATTGGGTGAGTTACTTCTCTCCTTGTGCCTCAGTTTTCTCTTCTCTAAAATGGGTTTGCTGAGGATGACATGCAATGACAAACAAATAAGCACACAGCTATAGGACCTCTATGAAAAGAATTTTTAACCTGAGTTTCTCAAACCCCCATTCAAAAAATCACCACACTTCCACAGAGCTTAAAGCTACTGAAGAAGCAAATACTGATACTTTGTAAATCACTGCATTTCTCCATGTATTGAATGAGAAAAAGGGGTTATTTCTTTAAAATTTGTTTTTAAATTATTGGGATGTGTGCTTGCATGCACGCACTTCAGCAGGCATGTGGAGCTCTGGGGTTTTCTCTTTCTACTCCAGGGGGTTCTGGGGACCACACTCAGATAGGCTCTTTCACCCTCTGTCACCCCTGACAGTTTTTCTTGTTACTCTGTCTCCAGTGCCCAGAGCTGCCACACCAGGCAGAGACAGGTCAAGGGACTGAAAGAAAACGATGCCCCCAAAGGCAGTAGGGGAAGCTTCTAGCACTAGACAGTTAATTAGCTTTCATTTCCCCTGTTCAATATGAATCAGAGGCAGAATCTTGGAAAGTTCAGTCTATTCATTTAGCTGCCTTGTTTAGGCAGTATCTCTCCAGCTTAGTCTGGCCCTGTGCAGTCCCTGCCTGAAAACATTATACTCAGCTGAAGGTGTTAAACTATAACTTGGATCTGGCTTGATATGCTAAAGAGCCCAATTCCCCACCATGCGCCCTGGGCACCCACAGAAGAGCTGCTGAGGAGGCAAGTCTGTTGGGGACTGGGAGGTCATAGGCGCTTGGTGGTGGCTGTACAGTTCCCCTGGTTATAACTGGGCAGGAGAGGTCAGGTCAGGGATCGCTCCGACAGCTGCTGGATGCTCTCCGCAGGGCAGGAGCCCCTTCTAGGTCCAGCTGCACCTACTGGCCATCCATCCTGCACCGAGGGAGGAAGGCTGGTGCCAGGGCAGCTCCTGTGGGTGTCTTGCAAGACTGGACTGGAGAGCTTGGGGCAGGGGACAGCCCTCCTCCTGTCAGCCGGTCCTGCCTGCGCGCCAGCGCCACCGCGGGAACCGCACTCACCTGGCAGGAGGGAGGCCGCGCTCTGTCCTGCATGGAGAGCCCCGTGGGTTAGGAGGCTCCAGCCAGCTCCAGGGCGAGGTGGTCTTGCCGCACTTGGTTGAGTCTCTGCCGGTGGCCCAGCACCCCGCGGGCCTGCCCCGCCTGTGTACACACGTCGCCATGGCAACGCAGTGGGTCAGGCTAGCAGGTGAGGGGCGTGGCCTGTGTGTGTGTGTGTGTGGGTAAGAGTTGGGCCATGCATGACTCCCTGTATTCCTGTCATCCTGAGCCGGTCCCACTTTACAGATGGGAAACTGAGGCACAGAGGCCCAACAACGTTTTTAAAAAGAATGATTAAGGAGCTCAGGAACCCCTTGTTTAGAATAGGTGCAGGGTGGGGTTGGGGGTGGGAGGGCAGGAGGGCGGTGTTGGAGAACCTTGGAGATCAGGACTGTGTGCCTCACCTAGATCCAGTTCCTCTGGGGTGAGGGTGGTATTGGGAGAGCGCTGAAGTGAGCCAGCCAGGAAGAAACAACGTTTTTTCCTCTGCTGGGAGTCAGATGTTCCTGGCATCACAACCCTCTTGCATCTGCCTTCCCTGTTACAAAGGACGCTTAGTCATTTTCTCTCTAGACACATCCCATAACCACCCTATAGGAATCAGACTGTGGCCAACAAGTCGACCTGGGTCACCCTGCCCAATGGGCACCGGCCTGGGGACACAGGGAGTGTTGGGAATATTTGCTTCTATGTGTGTCTGTTGGCAAACTCTTATCACCAACATGTACCCAGGAAAGATATTTGCTCACATCACCAGACAGACCCCAATGAAATCCATGCTGGCTAGGGGCAGGAACTGCCCAGGGCCCCTGCCAACCATTCTGCCTCCTACATGGCTGTGAACTGATCCCCAGTGAAGAAACACTAGGCTCCCATGAGAGCCGCCTTTCAGAGCTGCTGGAGCAGGAATTGCCAGAGCCTGATTGACCCTTCTCCCCAAGGGGTGTGAGATTCTCCAATCTGATTCTGTACAGTACCCATCCACTTGGGAAACAAACAATAATAACAAAACACTCAGTGAGCAGAAGACTTTATAATAGCATTTCCCGGGCAGAGAGAGTTGTGGCTTACCCTTAAACCATGGTGAGGTACTGAAAAATACTGCCTTTGAAGAAAACGCAGTTTCCGTGCCTACAACCAACCTGCTTGGCTGAGTTCTGGGGGGCTCCAAGCTACTGTGGCCGTGGTTAAAATCTGAAGAGCTAGCTTCCCAGCCCTCCTCCATTGTCCCCAACTGTCCTTTAGTGCTTCAACCGAGGGCTTCTTACCTACTGGGCACTTTCTCCCTGAGGGTCATTATGTTTCATCCTCCTAATTGTGTGGGAGGCAGAAATACCCAGGAGAGTGACCACTGCAGGGAAAACCTAGAAAAGTCAATGGCACTTATTCATGGACCCTACCAGGGGGACGAGGCTCGAAGACCCAGGAATATACCTGAGATCGCATGTGCAGAGAATCTGGCAGGATCCGAATCAGTGGATAAGATAGCCTTGGATGTATACTTTGGTGTGACAGAGGCATCATATTTTGCATTTTGAATTTTTTTGTTTTCTCCCATGCTGTGATATGCAACTCGATCTGGGCGTTGGCCATGAGCTTCAACTCTGTCTGTCACACAGTCACTGGATATTCCATGTGGTAGGTGAATGCAAGGGATTTCCAACTTATATTTTCTTTTTTACGTTTATTGTATTTTACTTACAAATTTTATATACATAATATATAAACTTCAAAATTATGTGTATATCTGTGTGGTGAGTAGATGCGTGTGAGTGCAGTACTTATAGAAACCAGAAGAGGGAGTCAGGTCTCCTGGAACTGGAGCTACCTGATGTAGCTTCTGGGAACTGAACTCTGCTTATCTGGAAGGGCAATAAGTGCTCTTAACTGCTGAGCTATCTCTCTCCAGCCCCATGTTTTTTGGGGTGTGTGTACTTTCCAAAGGACAATCTTGATTGTCACTCCTCAAGTTCTGTACAATTTTTTTTGATGTGGGGGAAAGGGTGGGAGGAGGTCTCACTCTGTCCTCGAGCTCACCGGTTCGGCTGGGCTAACTGGCCAGGAAGCCCCAGGGCTCCACCTGTCTACATCTCCCCAGTGCTGGGATTAGAAGCATGTGCCACCACATCCAGTTTTTTCCCGTGGGTTCTGGGGATTAGAATCAGAACCCCATACCTACTCGGCACCTTGCTGACTGAGCTGAGGCTTTGGTCGACATTTTCAGCTTACATTGGGTATATGGGGTCATAACCCACTTGTACAGCCAGAAGCATCCTTAGATAAGTGCGATGGGGAGGGATCCCCTCAGGCTCTCCAGGTGAGAGCTGACGGAACGGGAAGAATTGCATCTGCTTCCTTACGGCTTCCCTGGCTTTGGGGCGGGTTGAGCTCCTGTGTCTGTCCCCAGCGCCCAGGCAGGGACAAGGTACAGGGAGAAAGGTCAAAAGCCAAGAGGTCCAGCAAACAGCCTGTTGCGCAATGATGCTGGACTTCCCTCCGGCAATTTCAGGGCCTGTTATAAATTTCGCTCCTCTCCGGCCACGCTCCCGAGGCTGCCCTTGTACCCTCCCTAGTCCCTGTCCCCTCCCGGGAGCCCTGCTTATGCTTCTGTTGCTCCTGCATTCCAGTAGGAACTGACCCTGGCTGGCTTCAGCTGCAGAGAGGGGCGGTGGGAGGCTCCATGCTGGCCTGTGCTGGGACGAAGGGCAAGAGGGTGGAGGGAGGAGGACAGAGTTCAAGGCTAGCCTGAGTTACAGAGTGAGAGTGTGTGTGTGGGAGAGAGAGAGAGACAGAGAGACAGAGAGACAGAGAAACAGCTAAGCTCTTGAGTAAGGGCTTTGTAGAGACTGTCCAGCCTGTTGATAGCTTGATCATATAAGCATATCAAGTACAGATTTTGTGTGTGTGTGTGTGTGTGTGTGTGTGTGTGTGTGTGTGTGTATGTGGTGTGTGTGTGTCTATGAGGAGGCCAAAGACAACCTTGGGTGTTATAGTGATTTAAGAATGTCCCCCATAGGCTTCCAGTATTCAGACATTGTGTCCCCAGTTGGTGGTGCTGTTTTAGGAGGTCTTAGAAGGTGAGGCCATGATAGAGGAAGTAGTCACTGGGGGCGGGCTTAGAGAGTTCAAAAGCTTTGCCAATCTCTAGTGGCTCTCTGTTCCTGTGCCTCCTTGAAGATGTGAACCTCTGCTTTCTGCTCTGGCGCCTCCTGCCACCAAGCCTCCCCGCCATGATGGACTCTAATTCCCCTGGAACTGTAAACTCGAATAAACTCTTCCTTTTATAAGTTCTCTTGGTCTTGGTGGTTCTATCACAGCAACAGAAAAGCGACTAATACAGGTGTTATTCTGCAGGCTCTGTCTACCTTGGTTTTTGTTGTTGTTTTTGTATTTTTGCTATTTTTTCTTTTCACAAGAAAACAGAAACAATACAAAATGACAATAGCAGAACAAAGCAATAAGAACAAAAGGAAGGGGGGAAGGAGTTTCCATTTCTTATTCTGGTAAAATAAAAATCAATCTGCGGGGGTTGGTATGTTCTCTTTTTTTTTTTTCCTTCTCCCTTTCTTTTCTCTTTTCCTGATCTTTCAGGGCTACCCGAAGGATATATGTTTACTGGCTAGTCCAGGAAGCCTTGAGTTCTCAGCTGAGAAAGAATCTGATTTATTTGGGGGTGGGGCCTAATCAATTTCTAGCTCCTGTTTAGTTCTGTTATCCTCTGAAAAGTGTCACCCCAATTGCCAGAAGGGAATTGGGACTACTCTGATTTCTTCCATGCTGAAAATGGACATGGGGTGGGGAAACTGGGGTATCCCTTATTCAGAGGGTCAATCTAAAAGACCCCCAAGTATAACTACAGAGGGAAAAAAAATCCCTGACTGGTGCCCATGAAAGTGAAATGAAGGCTGGAGTAGTTAGGTATATGATCTAGGCAGGGGGCCAGTAGAAGTAGGAACAGGGTGAATTCCAATGTCCAACTTAAAAGTCCATTAGAATTTCTTGACCAGGGGTTTTCAAGCATCCATTTATTAGGGTTTCTCCTTCTATTCATTTGGCCATGATGTTTGGACTCAGGATCTGTGTTCTAGTTTCCTTTCAATTGCTGTGACAAAACATTCTGACCAATTTCAACCTGGGGAGGAAAGGGTTTATTCAGCTCACATCTCCTGGGTCACAGTTCATCACTGAGGGAGCCGAACATAGGAACTCAGGGCAGGAACCTGGAGGCAGGAGCTGAAGCACAGGCCATGGAGGAATGCTGTTCACTGGCTTGCTCCTCTGGCTCATGCCCAGCCTGCCCTCTTATACGGTACACAACAACCTGCCCAGGGTGGCACCACCCATCGTGGGCTGGGCCCTCCCACATTGCTCAACAATCAAGACAATACTCCACAGATGTGGCCACAGGCCAGTCCAATGGAGCCAATTCCCCAATTAAGGCTCCCTCAACCCAGGTGTGTCAAATTGACACTAAAGCTATCCAGCACAATATGCTTTTCAGGCTTTTTAATAGTCAGGATATGAGTTTCCACTTAGTTGCTAGAAAGAAAGAAGAAATTTTATTATTGAGCATTAATTAACAACAATAGAGGACTAGTCCTTTGGCTGCAGGTGACCCTACTCTGTTAATCAAGGCCAAGGTCTAAGGTTTTTATGCCAGTTTAACATTATTTCATATAACTTTATGCCCAATATGTGGAGGCACAATTTTTCAGGCTTTAAAAGAAATATGTTGACTATTTATATTTCGATTATACTTTCTTTTTGGGTGCTTACATTCACACAATTAGCCCATATTAACCAAACTTTGTTTTCTCAAGGTCATTTGAGGTTCTGTTCTTTGGGGGGCACTTTGTTTTTTTGAGACAGGGTTTCCCTATAATTCTAGCTGGCCTGGAACTTGAGATCTGCCTGCCTCTACTTTGTGAGTGCTGGGATTAAAGGTGTGGCCACTACCTCTACCTTGTTTTGTTTTGTTTTTTTTCATCTTTTTTTTTTTGATACAGGGTCTCTCTGTAGCCCCAGTTGAACCCACTATGTAGATCAACCTGGCCTTGAACTCCCAGAGATTTTCCTACTTCTGCCTCCCAAGTGCTGGGATTAAAGGCATACACCACTTCACCTTGCTCTACATTATTATTATTATTATTATTATTATTATTATTATTTTGGTCCTTTTGAGACAGGGTCTCCCTTTAGTCCCAACTGGCCTGGAGCTTGCTATGTAGACCAGGCTGGCCTTGAACTCACAGGGATCCACCTGTCTCTGCCTCCTGAGTGCTGGGATTAAAGGCGTGCGCCACCACTCCCGGCTGCCAGTGAGTTCTAAGCATCCACTTATCCCTGCATTACCAGTGCTGAGATTACAAATGCATGCCCCCACTTCCAGCTTTTTTACATGGGTTCTGGGGGGGGGTCACACTCAGGTCCTCGAACTTGCACAGCAAGCACTTTACCATCTCCCCAGCCCACAGGTTCAGATTTCATATATGGACACAAAAATAACTTGAGGAACAGAGTTTGGGTCCACAGTACCCATGTAAAAGCCGTCAGACTACAAGGGAGCTCACAGTAGTCAGAAGAGAGTGTTGGATCCCCTGGAACTGGAGTTACATATGGATGGTTGTTAGTGGCTGTATGGGTGCTGGGAACTGAACCTGGGTCCTCTACAAGAGTAGCAGTGCTCTTAACTGCTGGGCCATTTCCCCAGTCCCTTTTTTATTAAATGAAGGAGGTTAAGAATGAGAAAATGGAAAGGTGGGTTCTAGAGAGGGTGGGACTCACAGAGATGGAAAGAAACTGATGTCCCAAGATGGGGTGTGGACTCTGGAAAGAGAGCCCAGAACATTTTTTTTTTTAATATTGAGTTAAAAAAACTTTTTAAAATATTTATTTATTTATTTGGGGGTAGGTGCACATGTACCACAAAGACAACCCAAGAGACAACCCAAGGATACCAGTGCCTGCCTCCCACCACGTAGTAACGGGGATGGATCTCAGGTCTTGGCAGTAGATGCCTTTGGTGGCTGGACCGTCGTTCCAGCCCCAGCCCCAGCCCAGGGCTTCTCAGGCTTGTCCTCCACTGATCTGCCTTAGTTGTTTTGTCTTGGGCCCCAGGGAAGGAGGCCTCCTGGGAACCACACATATAGACAGATTAGGAAATAATAGAGACCCTCTCGTGGGTACACTCATAAATGACACCCTTTCGGGGCTGAAGAGATGGCCTAGTGGTTAAGACTGCTCTTGCAGAGGACCCGGGTTCGATTCCTAGCACCCACATGGTGGCTGAGAACCATCTTTAACTCCAGTTCGAGGGGAATTTGACGCCCTCTTCTGACCTTGGCAGCATTGCATGACACAGGTACACAAACCTACATGCAGACAGTACATTCATACACATAAAAATAAAAAAAAATAAAAATAAATGAATAATAAATAAATAACACCCTTTCATTCATCTTCGACCTACTGTGGCCCTTTTAGATCACGCCTCACATTTTTTGGCCTCCTGGGGGAGCCCTTGTGTCTGTTAGTCATACAGAAAGCTCTAGAAGGCCTGGGTGGGCCAGAGTGTGTGTCAGTGGCAGAGCCCTGCTATTTGAGAGGGCCTCTTCCAGTCAGCAGCTTGGGATGACCTCACCTCTCCTCACTCCTTTTCCTGCTGGAGGGCTTGTGGCTTCTCACAGGATGCTCCCAGCATGCCTTTGTCATCTCTGCCTTGGGTCAGGCTGGCCGTCAGGTTGACCTGGGCCTCTCTGCTCATTCCTTCTCAAGTGTCCTGTGAATCACTGCGTTTGGACTGGAGACTTCCCCCCTCACCACACTCAGCAGAGTGGCTCTCTCCCTGAGAACAAGCCATCTTTTCTTTCTAGCTCTTGCCCCGTCCTTGCCTTTCATCTTCCTTCTGATCTCTCCTGGGAACGGGTTAGCTTTATTGAAACTGAAGCCTCAAAGATCATCCCTTCTAACCTGGGTCAGAATTTGGAGCACTGTCAAGAGGTGAAGAGAGAGGACTGTTCCTGGCTCACTAGGTCCCCAGTGGAAGGGCTGAGGGACTGGGACCGGAAGTGGGGCTGTGGTCTGGATCTTAAATGACTCCCAAAACTCATGTATTAAAGACTGGGTCCCCAGCTCCTGGTGGTTTAGGCAGGTGGTCAGAACTTGAGAGGGCACGGCCTAGTTGAGGCAGTGGGTCATGAGGGTGGGTCTTGAAGGGAATGCCCTCTTCCTCCTTCCCACCCTCTTTCCCTCCCCCTCTTCCTCTCCTTCCTGGCCACCATAAGATGTGTAAATTGGTTTTACCGCACACTCCCTGACATGATGCTCTGCTATAGAACAAGTCAGAAAGAATGGGGTCAAGCAACCATGAATAGAATGCTCTAGAAAACATGCACTAAAATGAGCCTTTCCTTCTTTGTAAGTTGATCGTCTCTGGTATTTTCTAACAGCAACAGAAAGCTGAAGAGCATGGAGAGGGATGTTCTTCTGTCTCAGGTGGGGTCTGAGGAGCCAAGAAAATAACAAAGAAAAAAAAGAGCATTTGACCCAAGTCTTGAAGGACTGACGAGATTTCAGGAGGTAGAAACAGGGGAAGAGGGTACTGGGAAAAGCAGCCGAGGGAAGAGAGATCAGAAGACAGGCTGAGTATGGTAGGATGGGGGAGGGAGGTGGGGGACTGCAAAGAAGGCTGGTGGCCACCCCGTCTCTGCTGATTTTTATGGTGTACTAAAGACTTTTAATTGATTCCCAGAGCAGTGGGACTTCCTTCTGCAGAGTGACGGAACCCAACACCCTCCAGAACTGGGGCAATGAAAGCATATTCACCAGTTCCCATGAATGGAAAGTCTGCAGGACCCAGTGAAGTCATGAAGTCCTGACCACTCTTTAGCTCTCTGTAATAGTTCGGACCCCATGGATTCAACTCTAGACAAAAATCTTTGCAGGGAGGTCACGACAAGGTGGCGGCGGCAGCAGCTCTAGCCCCTGCGTCCTCTTAGCTTTGAATCCCAGTGGAGAATACGAAGCTCCCCCACCTAAATTCACAAAAAGATCTGACTGCTTCCCATTCTCTTTGACTGAGTCAAACTCCATCTCTACAGCTCTGGTAGCAAGACTAGGAAAATGGTGAGATCACTTGCCATGCACGCATGAGGACCTGAGTTTGAATCTCCGGCACCCACGTAACAAGCTGTTCATGGAGAAGGAGATGGACTCCCAAGAACTGTAACACCCCAACGTTTTAGGAGAAAGGTGACTCCATGGTGGGTGACAGAAACTTCAGAGGTTTCACAGAGGCCTGACTGGACAAGTCATTTTTACTTGCTTTCAAATCTGACTTTATAGATTTTTAGATTTGTATGTATGTGATATATGAAGCGTGTGCCTGTGTATATGTGGGTATACATGAGCATATGCACTCTTGAAGAGGCCAGAATAGATGGTCAAGCATCCTCTTCTATCTCTTTCTGTCTTATCTTCCTGAGACAGCACCTTTCTTTGAACTGGAATTCACTGAATGAAGGCTAGATTCTTTTTTTTTTTCCAATAACTTTAAGGGTGACCAATCTTTTATGTTGATAGCATTTGACCAATTTTTAAACAACATAAGTAATTTAGCTTTACCAGCATATAATGTGTAAATAAATTTTGGATAAAAGTAAACATAAGTTAGATAAACCTTGATTAAATATACATTGTGATTTTTTTCTGCATTCCTTTGATCTTATATTTCTCTAAAGTATACATATGTATCCTTCATCCATATACCAAAGCTTCCTAACTCTGAAAATAAATGGTAGCTTAGTTCTAGAACCTGTTAAGGGGTTCACAATATACGAGCACAGTCATTTTCAGATCACATTAACATTGCTCAGTTTGCCTTACAACTAGGTAATTGGCATTAGGATCCACGGATGAGGGATACCATTCATTGTTTGTTTTTCTGGGACTGTGTTACTTCACTTAGCATGATATCTTCTAGCTCCATCCATTTACCTGCAAAGTTCATGATGTCATCTTTCTTTACTGCTGCATAGAACTCTGTTGTGTAGATGTACCACATTTTCTCTATCTGCTCATCAGCTGAGGGGCATTTGGGTTGGTTCCAGCTCCTTGCTATTGTGAAGAGAGCTGAAATAAACATGGCCGTGCATGTATCTCTGCAGTAAGATGAGTCTTGTGGGTACATGCTCACGAGTGGTATGACTGGGTCAGGTGGCAAGCTCATTTCGAGTCATAGTGGCTGTACCAGTTTACATTCCCATCAGCAGTGAATGAGTGTTCCCCTTTCCCCACAACCTCTCCAGTACTTGGCATCATTTGTTTTCTTGATTCTAGCCAGTCTTATAAGAGTGAGGTGATATCTTAAAGTGGTTTTAATCTGCATTTCCTTAACACGTTTTTAAAATGTTTCTCATCTTGTAAAACAAAATATATGTAATAAAAAAATTTCAGGAAAAATATTTTTAAAAAGAAAGGCTAAATTACACCAGCCTGATAATTTTAATTACTGTATAATATTTTAGAAAGGGCATGGATAAGCTGGGCGTGGTGGCGCACGCCTTTAATCCTAGCACTTGGGAGGCAGAGGCAGGCTGATCATTCTTTGTGAAGTTTCAGCCTGGTCTACAGGAGTGAGTTCTGGGACAGCTGGGGCTACAGGAGACCCTGCTTGAAAAGACCAAAAAAAAAAAAAAAAAAAGGAAAGGAACAGGCAAAAGAAAACAAAAAAAAAAAAAAAAAGAAGCACTCCCATAAAATAAATACTGTGGTTACGAACACACAACACGTGCACACACACACACCAACACACACACACCACAAAATGTTTTCAGCCATTCTAATTCCTCACTTGTAAAGTCTCTCTAGCTCTTTGACTCCATCTTTTGAGTGGGTCATTTGTTTTCTTCTTCTTTTTTTTTTTTTTGTTGGTTTTTTTTTTGATTTTCGAACATGGGTCTCCTGTAACCCCAGCTGTCCTGGAACTCACTCTGTCACCAGGCTGGCCTTGGAACTCACAAAGATCACCCTGCCTCTGCCTCCCCAAGTGCTAGGATTAAAGGCTGTGCGCCACCACACCTGGCCCTTTCTTTTTTTTGAGTAGTTATATATTCTGGAAATCGATGCTTTGTCAGAAGTTTCTGGGGTGCAGGTTTCTCCCACTCTGGGGTTTCTGCTTCACTCCTGTTGTTTTCTTTGATGTTACAGAAGCTTTGGACTTTAATGCGGTCCCATTTGTCAATGCTGATCTTATTTTTGTCGCTGCGTCTGATTAGACAGGCTTTTCCTATGCCTACTGTCTTGTAGGCTGCTGCCAAATTTTTCTCCTATCACCTTCAAGATTTGGGTTCACGTTTGAGTCTTTGAACCCATGCAGAGTTGACTTTTGTACAGGGCAAGAGGTAGGGGTTGAATTTCATTCTTCTAACAGGGTATGATCCAAGTTTTGCCAACACACTTTGCTTGAAGATGCTGTCTTTCCTCCCTTGTGTCTTCTGGCCCCCTTGTAGTAAATAGGGAGGTGTGCGAAATTGTATGTGCTCAAGTTTGGATCGTCATTTTTGTTCCATTGGTCAACAGGTCTGTTTTTTGTGCCAGTACCAAAGCTGTTTTATGCTATAGCCGGGAGTATCGTTGAAGTTTGGTATAGAGATCCCCCTGTATGCTCTTTTTGCTCAGGGTTGCTTTGGCTATTCGGGAGGGTCTTTTAATTTTCCCATTATGAGTGAGATTTAAGGACTTTTTTTTTTATTTTCTAAGACTGTGAAAGAAACTCTTGGGATTTAAAATTGGGACAGCATTGAATCTATAATTTAATTTTGTGTAGTAATGGGACATTTTTCATATATTACTTTTCCAATCCATGAGCATGCAAGGTCTTTCCATCTTCTGAGTTCTCTTCAATTTCCTTCTGTCAGGGGTTTAAATTTTTGTTGTAGAGATCTTGGTTGTCTTTGGTTAGGTTTGTTCCAGGTTATTTTATTGTATTTTGAGCTATTGTGAGTGGAAGG
>VZQC01004854.1:2162398-2182398 GCA_009823505.1 Rhizomys pruinosus
CGTAGAGAGGTGGTTGACAAAGACCACCCTCTCCAGCTTCCTCGCCGCCGAAGATCTTCACTCTGTCGGCCCGCGACAGAGTGGGACTGGGGAGAGTAAGTGCGCTGCCGAACCGAAAGTAACCACGGCAGGGAGTCGAGTCAGAGTGTTACAGCTCAAGCTCACTTTATTGCAGGTTTACAGAGGCTTATATAAGCCGTGCCAGCTTCCCTACTGGGGTATGTGTCTCTTCCTAATTGGTCCTTTTTAGGAGGCTTAATTTACAAGTCCCTAATTGATCCAATCCTTTCCCTTCCTAGCATAGTCCCTAATTATCATGTTAGTAAGATAAGCTTGGAATGTCCTGTGGGCTGGAACATCCTGTGGTTCCTGTAGTTAACGAGCATCCTGTTTATCTTATGAGGAGGAAGTAAGGAGGGGAAGGGCAGGATGAATATAAGCCTGGAATGTCCTGTGGGCTTATCTTACGTGGAGGAAGTAAAGTGAAGTTCACGAAACTCTAGCACAGGCTTTCTTTTGTCCTTCAGGCCTATCTTTTTGGCTATTCCATGCCATCAAAGCACGAGTAAGCCTGCACATGTCCACACACTGGGATTACAAGCGGGTACGGCCTTGCTCATGGCACTGAGCATGTGTAAGCCTGCACATGTCTACACAGTGGGATTACAAGCAGGTATGGCCTTGCTCATGGCACTGAGCATGTGTAAGCCTGCACATTTCTACACAGTGGGATTACAAGCAGGTATGGCCTTGCTCATGGCGCTGAGCATGTATAAGCCTGAACATGTCCACACACTGGGATTATAAGCAGACACAGCCTTGCTCACGGCACTGAGCATGTGTAAGCCTGCACATGTCTACACACTGGGATTACAAGCAGGTATGGCCTTGCCTGGCTTTTCACATGGATGTGAAGGCTTGAAACTCAGGTCCACATGCTCATACAGCAGGCACTCTTGGAAAACAGGATTGCACTCAGGTAGACGGGCTCAGTGGCAAGCGCCTTTACCCGCTGAGCTGTCCCAGCCCCGGCTTTGTTCTTTTTGCTCAGCTTGGATTGCCTGGAGTCTTCTGATTTCATACAAATTGTAGGAGATGTTTTTTCTATTTCTGTGAATAATGCTGTATTAGTCACTTTTCTGTTGCTGTGATAAAACACCATGACCAAAGGAACTTATAAAAGGAAGAGTTTATTTGAGCTCACGATTGACGGTTCCAGGGAATTAGAGTCCATTGTGGTGGGAGGCATGGCGGCTGGAGCAGCAAGCCGAGGGTCACATCTCGCAAAGAGCACAGGAAGCAGAGAGAGAGGGCGACTGGAGACCACGAGGCTTGTTAAACTCACTAGGCCTGCCTCCAGTGACATACTTCCTCTAGCATGGCCACACCTTCTAAGACCTCCAAGAACAGTGCCACCAACTGGAGACAAATGTCTGAATACTTAAAGCCTATGGGGGACACTCATTCAAACCACCACAAATGCCATTTGGGATTTGTTTAAAAATTGCACCATGTCTGTAATAGGTTTTGGGTAGTGTGGACATTTTAATGAAATTAACTCTTTCCATCCATGAACATGGAATGTCTTTCCATTTTTTTTGTGTTCTCAACTTGTTCCATATTTTGTCATTTTCATCACAGGAATCATTCACATTCTGGGTTAAATATACTTCTAGGTATTTTATTTTATTTTTCAAGGCCAATTTTTATTGAACTTTTGTGCATTTCATACAAAATTTTGTCTTTTTACTAAGATCTCAAGTTTTATACCTGACGTACAATTTCTCAGGCCTTACTAATTATTTATTTCTGGTTATACTTTCCTTTTGGATGTTTAAGTCCACAGAGTTAGCCCAGATTAGCCAAGGTTTTTGTTTTCTCAAGGTCAGTTGAGGATCTGATCCTCAGGGGTCACTCAGGTTTTGGAGGGGGGGAGGGAGCCCCTGGTTTCTTTTGGCTTTTCATTGGTATTTTTTTTATAGCTCTTGTGAGTGGTATTGTGAATGAAATTGTTTCCCGCTCTCTCAACATGTTGTTGTTGTTGTTGCTGTTGTTGTTGTTTATGAAGGAGTGGCTGGTTTTTATATGTTGACTTGCATCCTGCAATAGGTGATTTTTTTGATATAGCTTCTCACATAGCCCAGGCTAGCGTCAAAATGGTCATATAGCCAGAGGTGACCTTGAACTTCTGATTCTCTCACCTCTACCTCCTGAGTGTGGGAATTACAGGCATGCACTACCAGTCCAGTTTGATACCAGGTTCTAGGTATCAAACCCAGGGTGTTCATGTATGCTAGACATGCACGCTACCAACTGAGCTACTCCCCCAAACCTAGGTAGTCTGTTTTTTAAAATTTATATTTTATATGTGTGTGGAGTGTGGTGTGTGGCTCGGCACATGAAGAGGCGACAGGACAAATCTTTGGGAGTCAGTTTTCTCTTTCTACCATGTGGATTCTGGGGATCGAACTTAGTAGGACTTAGTAGCAGGCACCTTTACCAGCTGAGCCATCTTGCTGGCCTGGTTAGTCTGTTTTTATAAGGCCAAGATTGGTAAATGGGGTGAGTATTAACAGACTTCCCCATCTGTGGTAAAGGCCTCACCAACTCTATTCTGTCTCCAATCACTTTGCTTTTGTTTTAGATTGTTGCAAACTATAAATAACATAAACTTCCTGGCTTTAACCATTTTAAAGGAAGCACATATTCCACAAATGTTAATTTCATGTTTTGTGAAACCAGTTTCCAGAAATTATCATGTTGTAAAATTGAAACCGTGCCACTCACGCACAAACATGTCTCCACTTCCCTCCAGACTTGGGCCCCTGGTCAGTCTCTTTCTGTTTCTAGGAATTTGACTTCTGTTTGTTCCTCATGTAAGGGGACTCACACAGTGTGCCTCTAGCTTTTAAAGTTATTTTTCATGGTGTGTGTGTGTGTGTGTGTGTGTGTGTGTACTGCATGCATGTGAGTGTGCAGAGGCCAGTGAAGCACTTCAGGTCCTCTTCTCTCTTGCTCTGGTCTCTCATTGAACTGGAAGCTTGCCATTTGGGTAAGGCTGGCTGGCCAGTGAGTTCTGGAGATCTCTCTGTCTCCAATACCATAGTGCTGGGATTACAGTCCTTATACTTGCAGAGCAAAAACTCTTACCCTCTGAGCCATCTTCCCAGCTCTCTGCATCTGTCTCAGTTTGCTTGGCACAACGTTCTCAAGGCTCATCCCTGGGTAGCATCATGGGGTCAGGATTTCCTCTTGTCTGAAGGCAGGGGAATGAAGGGCTGGAGTTAAGAGCACTGGCTGCTCTTCCAAAAGACCCAGGTTTGGGTGACAATTGTCTGTAACTCCAGTTCCAGGGCATCTGACACCTTCTGGCTTCTGAGGGTATTGCATGCATGTGGTGCACTTCCATACATGCAGGCAAAGCATGTGTATACATAAAATAAAAACACACACACACACACACACACAAATATTCAAAAAGTAGGGTAATGCTCCATGGTATACACAATTTGTTTATGCATTCATCCATCAGTCCTCTGTAATGGTTTTTCCTTTGTTGGTTATTTGCTAGAATTTTTCCATAAACAGTCAAAAATTTTTGTTTATCGTAAAATACAGTTCATTCAGGAAAGGCAGAATTTTGTTTCTTTCCCTTTAGATGCTAATATTAAAAGTAAACTGTAATCACTTCAACTGATTAATGGAGGTTTTTGTTTGTTTGGTCTTTTTGAGACAGGGTCTTCCTGTAGCCTCTGCTGGCCTGGAACTCACTATGTAGACCAGGCTGGCCTTGAATTCAGAGAGAGCCAGCCTCCTGTCCCTGCCTCCCGAGTACTGGGATTAAAGGCATGCGCCATCATGTCTTACCAAATGGAGGTTTTGAAAACCTCTCAGAATATTTGATGAAAACTGCTGTGATAATTTTTTTATTATTAATTTTATTTATTTCTGTATGTGTATGAATGTACTGTCTGCATGCAAGTTTGTGCACCCGTGTCGTGCAATGCCGCAGAGGTCAGAAGAGGGTGTCGGATTCCCCTGGAACTGGAGTTCTCCTGGAATTGGAGCTTCAGACGGTTCTCGGCCGCCATGTGGGTGCTGGGGATCGAACCCGGGTCCTCTGCAAGAGCGATCGGTGCTCTTAACCGCTAGGCCATCTCTCCAGCCCCATGCTGTGATAATTTAATCGCCAACTTAATACCACCTAAAGCTGCCTGGGAAGAGAGTCCCAATGAGGGACTGCCTAGATCATGTTGATCTGCGGACATGTATGGGGAGGAAAGCCTTAAGTTCCTTGATGAGGGAGGACCCAGGCCACTGTGGGCAGTACCATTCCCTAGGCAGGGGCCCCTGAACTGAACGGGTGGGGAAACTGATCTGTGCACAATCGAGCAAGTGAGCTTGCATGTGTTCTCTCTGCTCTTGACTGTAGATGATGTGTGTTTTGAATTCCTGTCCTGACTTTCTCACAATAGACTGAAATCTGGAAGGATAAGCTGAAAAAAACCCTTTTTCCCTTACATTGCCTTCCATCAGGGTGTTTTATCACAGTAACAGATATGAAAATAGACTGAATATGTAGATGTATTTCTTCTTTAAATATTTTATTTACTATTTTTATTTTATGTGTTTGATTGAATTGCCTACATATAGGTAAGTGCACTTGTTTCATGCAATGTGCAGAGAGGTTAGAAGAGGAAATTGGATTTCTTTGGAACTGGAGCTACAGAAGGTTGTTAGCTGTCATGTGGGTGCTGGGAACTGAATCCAGGTCTTTTACAAGAGCAGCCAGTGTTCTTAACTGCTGAGCCATCTCTCCAGCCCATGAAGATGTATTTCATCCATTGAAGCTGCAATTGGGTCTGATGGTCTGATGGTGCCCACCTCAGGGGTCTGTGGGTGGGAGTGTTGGCTCTATCCTTGTTTCCCCAGGTGGAAATCATTCACTGCTTAGTTACGACTGCTGATAATTATATAGCATGGTGTAGCCACTACACAAAGATCTCTGTCGTATTTCCCTGCATGAGGAAGTTGGGCGAGATGAACTCTAGACCCATTTCTGTTCAAGGTCCTGTTTCAGTAGCATTTTCCCACATGATTCACTCCTTCCTTTTTTCCATCTTGTGACCCAGTATAGTTTTCAACATTTCGTTTCATGAACATGGAAATTGCCACTTGGGTAAGAGTATTTTTTTCTAACTTTTCCATGTGGTTTTCCTTCAGGGACATTGTCTATGGATCGCCACATGTGTTAGTCAGCTTTCTGAAGCTGTGATAAAATACCTGAGATAATCAGCTTTTAGAGAAGAAAGCTTATTCAGGCTCATTCTTTCAGAAGTTTTGGTCCTTGACTGACCTGTTGTTTTGTTGATTTGAAGCCTGTGGCAACTTGGGTATCATGGTGGGAATGGGCAGTGGAGTCAGCTCATCTCATGGTGGCCAGGAAGCAGAGAGGGCAAGATGAGGGCATCAGAGTCTCAATCCCTGGTGAAGGCATGCCACATGCATTCATTACGTCTCTCATTGCTGCAGCCAAAATACTGGATAGAAACAGCTTAAAGGAGGAGAGGTTTATTTGGACTCAAAGTCAGAGAGTGTACAGGCCGTCATGGCGGGCCAGGCATGGCAGTTTCAAGGCAGCAGGAGTGAGTGGCCAATGCTCCCCACTGCACAGTGACAGACAGGATGCTGAGACCCAGGCTGGAACCAGAGGTGGGCTGTGACATCAGTGTTAACTGTCATCTTGATAGACTCTCAGATCACTGGGAGAGGGGCCTCTGCGCACACCATGGGAGATTGTCTTGATCACGTCGATGTGAGGAGCTTCATCTTCACTGTGTGCAGGAGCAAGGCCAGGGCTCCTGGACTGAGGAAGTGGAGGATGGGAGCTGGGCTCTAGCATGCACGCAGAGATTGCTCTTTGGCTGCAGATGCAATGTGACTAGCTGCCTCAGCTCCTGCTGTGTAAGTTCCCCACCACAATGCACTGTCACCTGAGCTGTGATCTGGAATAAACCTCTTCCCCTTCATTTTTTAAATTTACATTTATTTTCCTTTCATGTGTGTACTTGTGCAGGTGTGTTCATGTGTGTTCATGTATATGCTTGTGCCAGGTTTGTGCTTGTGCAGGTGTGTTCATGTGTGTTCATGTGTATGCTTGTGCCAGGTGTGTGCTTGTGCAGGTGTGTTCATGTGTGTTCATGTGTATGCTTGTGCCAGGTGTGTGCTTGTGCAGGTGTGTTCATGTCATGGTCCATGTGTGGAAGTCAGAAGACAACTTATGGGGTTGGGGGTGGTCAGTTCTCTTCTTCCATGCTGCTGGTCCCAGGGGTTAAACTCGACTTGTCAGCCTTGGTAGCAAGTGCCTTTACCCGCTGAGCCACCTGGCCTTTAAGTTGCTTTTGTCATAGTATTTTATCATAGCAACAGGAAAAGAAAAGACATGGCTCTCTAGTGACGTTTCTCAATGCTGTGACAAAATACCTGACAAAGGCAGCATGGCTCTCTAGTGACGTTTCTCAATGCTGTGACAAAATACCTGACAAAGGCAGCACAAGGCAGGAAGAGCTTGGCCTGGCTCACAGTTTGAGGGTACAGAACATCATACTGGGGAGATCACAGTGGCAGGAGTGTGGGGCAGCTGGTCACGCTGCATCCAGTCAGAAGCAGGGAGAGATGAATGCTGGTGCTCAGCTCGCTCTCTCCTTGTTTACTTTGGCAGCCCGGCCCATGGGATGATGTCATCCACATTCAGATAGGTCTCCTCACCTCAATTAACCCACTCTAAAAACTCCCTTCAAGACATGCCCTGAGGTCTGTCGGGTTGGTGATGGATATTAACCATTGTCCTAGGTAGAATCTCAAAAGGCCTGCTCCCAGCCATCTGCTGCTCACAGGCCCCACTATCTGAAATTTCCACAGGCTTCAACATGGTGTCACAAGCAGAGGACCAACATTCAAAGCATAAGCCTATGGAAGACATTTCAGACTCAAAGCACGACAGCTCAGTGACCCAATGTCCCTCAGCTTGGCCCCACTTTTTTTTTTTTTTCTTTTTGGTATTTTCGAGACAGGGTTTCCCTGTAGCCCCAGCTGTCCTGGAACTCGCTCTGTAGACCAGGCTGGCCTTGAACTCACAAAGATCCACCTGCCTCTGCCTCCTGAGTGCTAGGATTAAAGGCGTGCGCCACCATGCCTGGCAGCTTGGCCCCACTTTTAAAGGTCCTCTATCATCCAAGATGCCATAAGATGGCAACCAAGTCTTTTGTTACACAAGCAGCCTTTGGGGACACTCCAGATCCAAAGAGTAATAGTGCTCCAAGGTATTGTTCCTGGTATCTAGGGAGTAGGGACAAAAGATGGTGCTAGCTGTTCTTCAGTGAGCAGCCCACTGTCAGTGTCATCCAGCCAGACATGCAGAGGTCAGTGTGAAGCTGTCCATGTGATAAAGCTGTATTCCATTCAGTTCAATATTCATTCAAGAGAGGATGTACAGAAGTGTACACTTCTTTGGCCAGGTGTGGTGGCACACGCCTTTAATCCTAGCACTTAGGAGGCAGGGTAGGCGGATCTCTGTGAGTTCAAGGCCAACCTGGTCTACAGAGTGAATTCCAGGACAGCTGGGACTACAGGGAAACCCTGTCTCGAAAATACCAAAAAAAAAAAAAATTAATGTACACTTCTGGGCTGGAGAGATGGCTCAGCGGCTAAACTGGTGGACGTCAGTACGCTCAGCACTTGGGAGGTGACAGCTGGAGGATCAGGAGTTCAAAGCCAGCTTGAACTAATAGATTATCAAAAAACTGAGAGGAGGGGGGCTGGAGAGATGGCTCAGATGTTAAGAGTACTGGCTGCACTTGCAGAGGACCCAAGTTAGGTCCCAGCACCTACAGGTGGCTGACAGCCATCCGAAACTCCAATTCCCGGGGATCTGGCACTCTCTTCCGACCTCCAGAGTCATTGCAGGACATGGACACACACCAGGTAATACACTCATACACATACAGTAACAGTAATAAAATGTGTTTTAAAGGTATACATCTGAGGCTGGGGCTGGGGCTGGGGCTGGGGCTGGGGCTCAGTTGATGATGCTCGCCCAACACATTCCAAGCTCTGGGTTGCATGCCCAGCACCACATAAACCAGATATAGTGGCATTTCCAAGCTGTAATCTCAGCACTTGTGAGGCAGAGGCAGGAGGATCAAAAGTTCAAGGTCATCCTCAGCTAGAGCCAGGTCAAGGCCAGCCCAGCATACATAAAAAGCCTATCTCAGGGAAAAAGAGTACACATTTAACTATTCTACCATCCATAAAGCAGACCCACAGGACAGCCTGCCTTCATATTTGTAGATGCGGCCTGACGCTCCGCTCCCCACGTTGGTCTTATTCCTGGCTCTAATCTGGCCTCTTGAGGCCCTTTCTATTATTGGCCTAAGAAAAGATTAATGGACAATTTTTACTGCTTTCAGCAAATGGAAAATTTTTAGGTTGTAAAAGATTTTTTTTTTAACTTGGAAAATAAACATCAAAATCAAGTCTTGAATTTTGGTTCCAGGTTGGTTTTTTTTTTTTTCCATTTTGGTTGATGACATGGGTGTTTTCAATAAATAGCATTAGCTTTACTTTAAAAAATTATTATTATGGCATGTGCGTGATGTACGTGGGTGAGTGCACGGACCAGAGCTCATGGGAGTAAGTCAGAGGGCATCTCAGTGCAGTCTGTTCTTTCCTATCACCTGCATGGATTTGGGGGATGGAAGTCAGGTCATCGGGTTTGTGTTACAAAGCACCTCTACCTACTAAACTGTCTCACTGTCCCTAGCAGTGTGTGTGTGTGTGTTGTGTGTACATTTTCATGTGGATGTGCTTGTCTATGTGCACGTGTGGGGTCCAGATGATGACATTGGGTGTGTGTGTGCCTGCAGTGCCAGTGGAGGTCAGAAGGTATCAGATCCCCTGTTCCTGGAGTTCAACCCCGATGGTCTACTTTTGAGACAGGGTCTCTCACTGAACCTGGAGCTCATGGGTTCGGCTAGACTGGCTGGCCAATAAACTCCAGGGATCCACCTGTGCCTGCCTGGGTTACAGACACACATTGCTGCATTTAGCCTTTACCTGGGTGCTGGGTATCTGAACCCAGATCCTCATGCTTATGGGGCAATTGAATGAAGCATCTCCCCAGGCTCAGCTTTGCCTTTGAACTGTTTCTTATGGGGCTGGAGAGCTGGCTCAGTGGTTAAGAATACTAGCTGCTTCTACAGAGGACCTGGGCTCAGTTTCTAACACTCACACATGGCAGCTAACAACCATCTGGAACTCCAGTTCTAGAGGATCCAACACCTTCTTCTGGCCTCCAAGGACCTGGCCCACATGTAGTCACTTACGTACAAGTAGGCAAAACACTCATAGCCATAAAATTGAAATTAATTAATTAATGTTTTCTTATTACATTTATTTATGTAGTGCATGTGTACACATGCACATGCAATACCACATGTATGGAAGTGAAGGACAACTTGCACAAGTTTGGGGTGGAACTCAGGTAAATGCAACAAGTGCGTTTATCCAATGAGCTGGAACCAGCCTTTCCTTTCAAGTCATTAAAGTTACTGTCTTGCTCCCACTGTGTCTGCTGTAAGATGTGTATTTCCATGTCCCCTTTCCCACTTCCTTTGTACAGACTTCGATGCTAAAATGAATTTACTATCGGCAAAGTCCTGCATGAAGTCTTCTCATCTAAAAAATTATTTTCGGACTAGTATTTTGAATCTGAATTTTTAAAAAATAGACAACAAATTTGTAAGAAATAAGACAATGCAGGGGCTGGAGAGATGCCTAGCGGTTAAGAGCGCCGACCACTCTTACAGAGGACCCGGGTTTGATCCCCAGCACCCACATGGCGGCCGAGAACCGTCTAAAACTCCAATTCCAGGAGAACACCAGTTCCAGGGGAATCCGAGACCCTCTTCTGACCTCCGCGGCATTGCACGACACGGGTGCACACACCTGCATGCAGACAGTACATTCATACACATACAGAAATAAATAAAATTTAAAAAAAAGTTAAAAAAAAAGAAATAAGACAATGCAGCTCTCTCTCATTCGATTTTGAAAGAGGCAGAGACTTCAAGCGAGTAGGTGCATCTATGCAGTAATTTATATCAAATGCTCAATTTTTCTTGCAGACACACATACACGTGGCTTATGAGATGTTATCTAAGAAGTACGAGTTTGCTGTCTCATCATGTCCCTTCTCTCTTATCTGTGTTTGCTCACAGATAGTAACTTTGAACGTGCACTGTCACTGAAGCTCATTGAGAAATGACCCCTCAAGGACAGTAAGAACATCTGCTCAATTTTAAAGTTCCACATCTTTCCCATTTTTCTACAGATAGAACTGTGCCTACCCTATCTCTAAGAACCTTATCTTTGAGAACCATGCTCTCTTATCTGACAGGATGATATTTTGTATTCTAAGTATAACCCAGGAAAAGTCATGCTATAATTTTTGCTTAAAAAATTGCATTCCAGTTATTTTATTTTGTTATATACCATCTATTGGTTCCAAGCATTTTTTTTTTTTTTTTGGTCTTTTCAAGACAGGGTCTCCCTGTAGCAGCTGTCCTGGAACTCACTCTGTAGAACAGGCTGGCCTTGAACTCACAAAGATCCGCCTGTCTCTGCCTCCCGAGTGCTAGGATTAAAGGCATGCACTACCATGCCCAGCAGTGCCAAGCATTTTTTAAAAATTTGTTTTCTAGGGGCTAGAGAGATGGCTCAGTGGTTAAGAGCGCTGACTGCTCTTGCAGAGGACCTGGGTCCAATTCCCAGCAACCAGATGGTGGCTAAGAACCATCTTTAACTCCAGTTCCATGGGAATCCGATACCTTCTTCTGACCTCCACGGCATTGCATGTCACGGGTGCACCGACCTACATGCAGACAGTACACTCATACACATAAAAAATAAATAAATAAATAAAATTTGTTTTCTAGATTTTTTTTTCCTTGAGACAGTGTCTCCCTGTAGTCCCAGCTGTCCTGGAACTCACTAGGTAGACCAGGCTGGCCTTAAACTCACTAAGATCTGCCTGCCTCTGCCCTGTACCACCACACCCAGCAGTTTTAAAAAATTTATTTTATGAGTGTTTGCCTGCATGTATATATGTGCACCAAGGGTGTGCAGTACCAATAGAAGCCAGAAGAGAGCGTTAGATCCCCTGGAACTGGAGTTAAGGATGGTTGCTGCCTTGTAGGAGCTAGGAATGGAACCCCAGTCCTCTACAAAATAAGCCAGTGCCCCAAGTAGACTTTCAAATAACACAGAAATTCTCAGAGTCTAGTTGAATTCACAGGTATCACTGATCATTATCTTTCTCAGATCTTTACAGAATATTAACAAATTCCATGTTATTACGACTGTAAAATTCCATTAAAGGCAGGCTGGGAGAAGATATAGAGAGGGATAAATGGACAAGAAATGTGTTTGTATCATACCATGGGGAATTAGCCTTTTCAGACTAGAGTGGAGGAGGAATTGGGAAACAGGCTTTGTAAAAGTGAAGGTTCTTGGTGGTTGAAAAACCAAAAAGAGCCAGGGGCTACCCCTCCCCCCAAAAAAACCCTGAGTGACCCTTGAGGACCAGATCTTCAATTGACCTTGAGAAAACAGAAACCTTGGTTAATCTGGGCTGACTGTGTGGCCTTAAGCATCCTGAAAGGAAAGTATAACCAGAACTAAATAATAAGGTCTGAGAAATTGTACTTCAGATATAAAACTTGAGAATCCTTCAAACCTTCAATGCCAGATGGGGACTACGGAGATGTCCAGCGTGTGGACTGAGTGGCTACTGGGGTTTCAGCCTCTTCAGAATGTAGACTGACATTGTTTGACTACCCATGCTGTATCAGGGCAGGAAGATCAAGACAGGACACATGCTTGCGGGACATCATTTGCGTGACCATAGTGGGGAGGGAACCCAGAGTGGAGCACAGGGGCAGGACTGATGGCTGTTTGGGTTTGCCAAGGAGGAAACTTCAAGCACTTCCTTGGGGAAAACATGACATCTTTTGGTTAAAAAAAAAAAAAAAAGGATTATATTTAAGAGTTAAAAACATTTTGTAAAATAATACTTTCTCTTTTTATTGATGCAGGCTACAACCATTCATAATTTATCCTTATGTAATCCTATGGTGTGTTCTATCATATAGGAATACTAATATTCATATTCTAGAAAAAAAGAGAGAATGTAAAGTTATACTTCTTTTTACCTGCATGCAACTTTACTGTTAAAATGTAAATCTCTAAATGTGCTTTGGAATTAACCTATAGTTTATTTTCAGATTTTGTAACTTTGATTTATGTGTGGAATGTATGTATACATATTTTGGAAGAATATAAAATCAAATGAGAACAAAAAAAGAGAGAGAAAAACCTATTCAAGGAACTGAGCAAAACAGTAAACCTGTGCACTGTGAAAGGTCATAAAAGACTGAGAAAAAGATACAAGACAGGACTTGTGTATGACAGAATCCATGAGCTCTGACAGGGGGGAGGGGGGGAGGTGAGGGGTGGGCATGGGGGGATGAGTCTAAATTTAAGAAATGTTGTAGGAAATGTGCTCAACAAAAATAAAAAAATTTAAAAAAGATAAATTGATAAATGATGCCCAAAAAAGTGAAGGTTCTTTTTAATATATGAAGAAAACTGTTATCGGCTCAAGCTGATCTTTTTAGCTTTTAAAAATATTATGTTATTACTCATAGGGTATGTGTGTATGTGCATGTGTGTGTAGGTACATGCATGTTATGGTATATGTGTGGGGGTGAGAGGTCAACCTAAATGTGGGTCATGAGGCACTGCATGACACAGAGGCAGGTAGATCTCTGTGAGATCAAAGCTAACCTGGTCTATATAGCAAGTTTCAGGCCAGCTGGGGCTACATGAAGACCCCCAAAACCAAAACCGAAATACCCCCAGGAGTCCTTCGGACTTGGATCTGCTTCCCAGGTTCTTCTTCCTAGACATTGGAGGTCCCCAGCTTCCTTCTCAGTGGGATGTACAATGCAGTAGCTACTGTCCCCTCTGAGAGGACATACTCACCCCCTGGTCAGTGCTGGGGCAGGTGACAGGCTGGGCTCCCTCTTGGGCCTGACTCAGGGTCAGGGATGCAGAAAGCTGCTCAGACAGGGAATAGGCTGCTCTAAACTACCAGAGCCTTCTCTGGGGCCTGAGGCTTGACTAGGCCATCCTCAGACCTCCTTCCAAGTCAATAGCTAAAAATTTTTGATTGAGCTGATTGACAGCCTGGGCTCTGAGTGACTCCTCAGTGATGACACAGGGTGCCTTCACCTAAGGATCTGTGAGCTGACCTGCCAGATGACACTGGCATTACTGGTTACTGATGACATGGGATTATTTATACCCATGGTGTTCAGAACAACACTCAGCATGCACTACCTCTGCTGTGCCTACCAGCTGTTATTGATATTTTCCCAAAAAGCTGCTAAAATAACTCAGCAGTCCAGTATGCTACATATAAAATACTTTATTATAAGAAGCTCGGCCACACGGCGTTTGAGAAGGCACAGGGCACTTTTCATGTCTTCTGGTTCAGTACAATTGAGACTGGGGAGTTGTACCGAATCAATTACCTCATGTTTCGCACGCTGAAGGTTATCAGGCTCGAGGCCCTCGAAGAACCAACCGCATGAGGGGGTCCCTTACCCAGACTATCGCTGTTGCACTCACAGGACAGTCCATGTCCTTTTGCCCAAAGCTAATAAGCCCTATTTTCTCCTTCAGTTCAAAACTCCAGTGAAGGAAGCAAACACAAAACTTGGCTTCTTTTTGACACAAAGCAACTGTGGTGGAAGTGAAACGAAATAACCACAATCTAAAGCAGTTGAGATCCTGCCCCAGCTTGGAAGGAGTGCCTGCCCAGAATCTGGAGTTGGAAAGGAGGAAGGGGAAGATGCTTGGGCCCCATCCCTTGGTGTGGCCCAGGGAAGTCACAACCATCCTTCCATTGTCCCTGCTACATGGTGAGGCTCTGTGAAGCGTCACCAGTCATTTCCTCTGCACAGAGTCCCTCATCCCAATGGCTAAGTGTGCATCAGACCCTCATCTGGGGCCGAAGTTGCTTCGGTGCAGTCAGCTGGTATGGAGGGTGAGACAGGAGGGGATTTGGCCAGAGGGGTCGTTCAGTCGGGCGGCCGGGTGTCAGGGGCCTTGCTCTGGACCTCGTCATACTGCGGCGGAGGAGTCAAAGGCTCAATGGATGGAGGAGGAATGTTTTTATCTGGAAGGTTGATCCTAAAGTCTTTGAGGTGAAGTTTTTCCGATTTAATCCTTCGAACTTTGAGTGGTTTCAGGCGTTTGGCCAACTTGGAGTTCTGCCTGTCTGGGGTGTGGCCAGGGGCGGTCTCTGCCTCGGCCCTGGCACTTGTGGGGGTCGCCTCGTCAAGTCCCGTCAGCGACTCATAGGAGGGGAGCGAGATGCTCAGCCTTGGGTTCTGCTCCTGTCCCCTGGCCTCCGAGTAGCTCGTGTTCATCACTTCTTCATAGCTGGGGACATAGTACTGAGAGGCCACTTCTTCCTCCTCCTCCTGGCTGCAGGGTGACAAACAAGCAGAACGGTCAGCACACATCCAAGTCATTGAAAGTCTGCTAGAATGGACTCTGGTTTGTACATGTGCACTGGGGCTACACACACCAGCTCTGCAAACCACATGTGGCCTGTTTACTGTGAGCTGAGCGTTAGCCTAAATGTTTTGGCACAGAGGAATCAACTCCCCATTTCTAAGGTACTATAAACAAGGGCTTTTATTACACCCATTTTATGGATGGGAAAACAAATATATGAATATATGTGGATTGTCAACTTGACAGGACCTACAATCACCTAGGAGGCAAGTCCCTGGGGATGTCTGTGAGAATTTCTAGATTAGGTGAACTGATATGGGAAGACCAGTCCTGAATATGGGTGGCACCATCGCATGGGCTGGGGTCCTGGACCAAATAGAAAGGAGAAAGCCAGCCAGCTGAGCAGCCTCACACTCCTGCTACCATGCCTTCCTTACCAGGATAGACTGCACCCTTCGACTGTGAGCCAGGGTCAAACTTTCCTTCCTGAAGCTGCATTTGCCAGATACCTGTCACCACAACAAGGCAAGCAACTAATGCAAGATACCTGTCGCCACAATGAGACAAGCAACTAATGCAAAGATCATATGACTTGATCATACTTTTAGGAAATGAGAAGCAGAGGGCAAAAGACTCTCTTCAACCACTGCATGGTTTCACATTTCATAACATGCTGGGTGGGCTCTTTATTCCAACGCCCAGCTGTGTTCCTGGACCAAAGGCAACACTGAAACAGCTTAGGTTCTGAAGCAAGAGGACTGTCCCCAGGTGGAGAAGGAACATCTGAACATCTGAACTGTGACATTTACATCCCTCTCACATGATTCTCCCCCCCCCCTTTTTTTTTGGTGATTCCACCTTCAGGGACCTCCCATCTGCATGTGGCTGTCATGGGGAATTATGGGGAATTGATTTTCCTCTTTTCCTCCTGTGTTTTCTAAACTAAGCATGTGTAATGGTTAAATTTTATGTGATCAGTGGCCAAAAATGAGACATTATTTCTGAGTGTCTATGAGAATTATTCCAGAAGAGAGTCACAGCTAAATCTCAAAAGACGCTCTCCCCTACAAGGCAGGCCCCTTCTCACCAATGGACGGCCTACATCCTGCCCTTTTCCTGTTTTCCTATTGGAACTGTAGATGCTCACCTGCTCTTCTGCCCTGGGCCTGAGATGGTGGCTGTGGATTCCCCTGGTTCTCAGGCCACTGGGTAGACTGAATGCTACCTCAGGGAAGGCTGCCTGCTCTGCCCCCACCATAATCCCATGATCCAATCCTTTACAATGTGTATTCTTCCTTCTTTTTTAAAAAAAACTAGATTTCATGTAGCCCAAGCTGGTCCTGAACTCCCCACATGGCAGAGATGACCTTGAATTTCTGATCCTCCTGCCTCTGCTTCCTGAGAATTGGTGTTGCATGCATGCACCACCAAACCCAGTTCATGTGGTACTTGAGGTTTGAACCCAGGGCCTAGTATATGCTAGACAAGTACTCTTCCAGCTGTGCTACAACCCTAGCCCCTCCTCTTAAATACATATCTGGGGCTGGAGAGATGGCCTAGCGGTTAAGAGCGCCGACTTCTCTTGCAGAGGACCCGGGTTCGATCCCCAGCACCCACATGGCGGCCGAAAACCGTCTGAAACTCCAATTCCAGGAGAACTCCAGTTCCAGGGGAATCTGACACCCTCTTCTGACCTCCGCGGCATTGCACGACACGGGTGCACAAACCTGCATGCAGACAGTACATTCATACACATGCAGAAATAAATAAAATTAAATTAAAAAAAATACATATCTGTCACATCCTGCATCACCTACAGGAACACGCATTGCTTAACAGTGGACAGCATATAGACGTGGTCCTAAAGGTTGAGTCACCTAGTAAAGCTAGAGCTGTCTTATTTTGCACAAGTACACCCTAAAATGTCCATGCAACAAAACAGCCTGAGCCCACACGTTCCAGAATGTGTTCCTGTCATCAGGCAGCACTAGTGGTGTCTGTCTTCCACTGGCTGTGTTTCTCTGAATTAATACTATTCTGCATGCTTGCTTTCCTTTTCTTTGCTGTGGTAGGAATGGGACCCAGGGCCTTCCCTGTGCTAAACAAGTAGTCTGCCACCACGTTGCATCCCAGTCTGCCAGTGTACCTTGAAAATGAAGCCAATTTCCCAACATAAACAACTCCCCTCCTGCTATACGAAATATAGAAAATTCAGCTGGGTGTGGTGGTGCATGCCTTTAATCCCAGCACTCGGGAGGCAGAGGCAGGAGGATCTCTGAGTTCAAGGTCAGGCTGCTGTCCATAATGAGTTCCAGGCCAGCTGGGACTAAAGGGAGACCCTGTCTCAAAAAGACACGAAGCAAAAATAAAAAGAAAAAAATAATAAATAAAAAAGAAATGTGTGGGGAGGAGAGGTAGAGGGAGGAAGGAAATAAAAACACTGAAAATCCTCCACCCACATGCCTTAAATAAAATCCCTAAAAATCCACTCCTTTTACTCAGAGATAGCTGAGTGAACACCGTGACCATCTGCCTGCAGGTGCCGTCCTCCTCTGGCCCCACCCACAGTGTCTGATTAAGGAGGCTGACCACCTATGAAATATTTGCTGATAACCTTTGTCTATCTTCTGATAGGCGAGTTCATCTTTCATGTTCTTTAAGAATGGGGGCATGTGTGATGGTCCAACTTCATCAGCTTGGCTGAATTTGGAATCATCTAAGAGAAGTATCTCAGGGTCCATCTTTGAGGTTGTTTCCAGAGAGGTTTAACTGAGGAGGGAAGACCAACCCTGATGGGCATGTGGATGACACTGTCTGAGGGATGTGGGAGAAAGGAGAAAAGGTAGCTAGCACCTGGGTGTGATAACCACTGACCTCAGGCTCCTGCTGCCATGCTTCCCACACCGTGATGGACTGACCGTACCTCAAAGAGTGAGCTGGAATAAACCCTTCCTAAATTGCTTTCAGCAGACATTTGATCACAGCCGTGAGGAACGTATCTAATACAGATGCTGTGTTTGTTAGCTTTAAGTGTCAGCCTGGCACCATCAAGGATCTGCTGGAAGAAGGGCCTGTAGAATGCCTGTGGGGATGTGGCCAGCTGCTTCGAGTTTCTTCTGCCTTGATTTTCCCAAAATGATGGGCTGTAACCTGGAACTGGAAACCAAGCCAACCCTTTCTCCCTTCAGTTGCTCCTGTCAGGGCATTTTATCACAGAAGCAAAACTAAGACCGGTACCAACTTTTATGACATCTTTCCCCATCTATCAGCTATCTTTTAGATGTTTGGAGTATTTTGGGTCAAGTGCAGTACTGTGTCTTGAACTTTTTCAAATCAAAGTAGAGAGGCTGGAGAGATGGCTGCACCTGCAGAGGACCTGAGATCAGTTCCCAGCACCCACAAGACTGATAACAGTCAATAACTCCAGTTCCAGGGGATCCAATGCCCTCTTTTGGTCTCTGCAGGCATTGAAGGATGCACTTGGATACATGCAGGGAAAATACTCATTCAATATAATAAATAAAGAAAAAAAATTACAAAGTAGACACACAGAGCACTCTGGACAGAGGGACAAATTCCAACCTGGAGCCCTGGGCCCCAGGCCCCATTGTTCCTGCGGTACACTTTTAATCTACCCGAACCACGTGATTCAGGTCTGAGTAAACACAAAGGTATTTGTAAAATGGTAGGTAGAGTCTTCACAGAAGAGAGCCTTGTAGAACAAAAGCCCTTCTCAGAGAAGCAGTGTGCCTGGGGTGAGTGTGTCCCTCCACTAGGCTGCAGGGAGCGATGGGGTGGGTCTCACCTGTCTTCCTCCTGGGTGGGAGGCCCGGCCCCTGCCTGCTGCTGGATGTGGGCCAGCTCCTCGCTCTGCCGGAGCTTCCTCTTGTCCCGGATGCTCAGGCAGATGGACAGGATCAACAGCATCACTCCAGCCCCCACCAGGACGTAAGCCACCGAGAAAGTCTTGCTCTTGAGGATGCCACCACCTCCCTCTGTTTTATTGCCCTGAGCCATAGGCTTGTCCGAGGAACTGAAACCCGGCACCAGGTTCCACATCGCCATGATGATTCCGAGGACCAGCATCCCAAGGCCGATGGCTGTCAGCGCGTAGTGCGAGCCGTTGGCTTTCGACTGGGCCATCATGACAACTGAGTGGGTTTAGGCCCGACTCAAAAAGAGACAATAAATTTAAAAGGCAGCAACAGCAAAAAATACTTTCACGCACTAAAGGAAATCAGTAGATTCTCAAGAGATGGCTGTCCACAAACATCAGCATGGGCGTGGCCCAGGGGTCTGAAGGGAGAAGAGAGGAGGGAGGGAGGTCAGCGGTTCCTGTGTGGGAGGCACAGCCGCATTGCTGGTCCACCAGGCTCCAACCGGCCTCACCTCTGATGTGTTCCGGATGGCCCCAGACCCCTACACTCCTGGTGGGAGGCCACAGGAGGAAGCTGAGCCACCGCCCCCATGTGGAATGGAAAAACAGGACCTGTCCCTGTAGGAGGCGGGCAGGGTCACTGCTCAGAGAGTTGAAGCATGCTGGAGGGTTTAATGAAGTGCGGTCTGATCTCAGCCCTCACTAGAGATGCTGGAAGAGGAAGCCATGGCACGGCTGGGCCATCATCAGCCATGGCATGGGGTCACCTGGGGACTGGCCCACCCAGTCGGCCTGCTGCAGACCGTGTTCCATCTTCACTGGATCCCTGTTTTCCTGAAGGAGAAAAATCTGTCTTCTTAGAATGATGTTTACAGCACCGTTAGCCAAGCAACAGCCTCCTCCACTACGATCTACCCTAGACTGCACACCTTCTAGCACTGCTGCAGTTTCTGGGTCACCACAACTCATCAGCCCCTTCCGGTGCTCTACTAGCTGCAGGGGCTGGTCTGCCTCTTCTAGTGGCTTCTCTCAAACGGGGTGCACTCTACCCATGTCCAGGGAAGTGAATGAGGTAAGCCCTTTATCAGCCACATCTTTTCCATCTTCCTAAAAGAGGCAGAGGTCTGCATGTTCCTCATCTGAGCTCCATGCCCATGAGAACCCAAAACCGGACCTGGATCAAATCAAACAACCCTCTTCCCATGATGCACCTTGAAGACCAAGCTCTGGGGAACAGTAAAGCCCTGGGGTTTCAGAACCCTCAGTGGCCAAGGGAACCATGAAGTAAGGCACTAAAGCTGTAGATTAGAATAGTTGGGGGATCACAGAGAAGGAGAGGACTCTGCCCCAAGCTGCTTACTCCTCAAGCAGCTGCTTCAGAGGCAGGAAACTTTGCCAAGCAGTGAAGCTGAGCTGATGTTGAGATGGGCAGGCCCTGTTTTCAACTCTGCATTCTTTCCAATCTATCCAAAGACGGAAC
>VZQC01004854.1:2184898-2209898 GCA_009823505.1 Rhizomys pruinosus
TGCACACACACACACACACACACACACACACACACTCGCCCATCCAACTTTTCAATGTCAAACCAGGGTCCCAGAGAAGAAAAGGTAAACAGTTGTAGGTTGCTCTTTGAGGGATAGATGATCCTGATACCCAAACTAGGGACTCGCCCAAGGGGAAGACGACAGGCCTCCCAGACTGGCTCCCTCAGAAGCCAAATCCTAAACAAAGGTTCCCTGGGTGGAATCCAGGAGTGTGGCTGCGTCACCATTTGAGTTGGGTACAGGGATGAAGAAGCCACTGCAGCAGCGCCTGCTGAAGACTAAGCATCAGGGAGAGAGACAGAGAGAGAGAGAGAGACAGAGAGAGAGAGAGAGAGAGAGAGAGAGAGAGAGAGAGAGAGAGAGAGGCTGAGGTGAGCCGTGGGTGTTCTTACTACCTTGTCTTGCAGGCAGGGTCTCTCCCTGAACCTGGAGCTTGCTAAACAGTCTAGGCTTGCTTGGCAGCAAGCCCACAGGAGCTGCGAGCCTCTGCTTCCCCAGACTGTAAGTGTGCATTGCCAAGCCTGGCTTTTTGACACAGTTTTTGGGAATCAAAATCCAGCCCTCCTGCTTGCACAACAGGCACTGACTGAGCGCGCTTTCCAGCTCCACTGCACAACCCCCATGAAATAAGGCTCAAAATCAACCCACATGTCACTTTAGTTTTTCAACTTTAGGAAGAAATGTACAGGGGCTGGAGAGATGGCCTAGCAGTTAAGAGTGCTGACTGCTCTTGAAGAGGACCCAGGTTCGATTCCCAGCACCCACATGGTGGCTAAGAACAGTCTTTGACTCCACTTCCAGGGGAATCCGATGGCCTCTTCTGACCTCCTCGGCATTGCATGACATGGTTGCACCAACCTACATGCAGACAGTACACTCATACACATAAAAAATAATAAATTAAAAAAATTTTTTAAATGTACAAAGACTTTACACCAAAGTTCCAGATAATCTTCTCCCAGAAGAGGAAGGACACAGGCATCTCCTTGTGACATTTGCAATAAACTCCCCCGGTGTCCTGGTGTAGCGGGCATGGTGGTACACACCCGGTGTCCTGGTGTAGCGGGCATGGTGGTACACACCCGTAGCACAGCAAGTGGCAGCTAAGGCAGGAGGATTGCTGGGAAGTTTGAGAATTTGAGGCTAGCCTGAGCTACAAAGCAAGACCCTGTTTCAAAGATCAAAAGTACAGGGCTGGTGAAATGGCTCAGATGGCCTGAGTTCGATTCTGCAGACCCACATAACAGAAGGGGAGAACGGACTCCCCACAAGGTGTCTTTTGACCTCTGCATGTGTGCCATGGCACACACACATAAATAAATAAAAATAATAAATATGAAACCAAGCAAAGATCACATATATTTATACTCTTTGACTGAAATGATTCAAAATAATAATTTCTCCAAATCCATTCATGTTTCCATTACTCTTAATGTAAAACCCAAACTCCCATCAGCAGCTCCCCAGATTAGACTTAGTTCCCCTCTCCTCACATTTCCAGCCTTCAGTGGCTTCAGGTCTGCTTTGTTCCCACTAAGTTCTTCCTACCACAGGGCCTTTGCACTTGCTGTCCTGGCTGCCTGAAAACACTTGTGCCTGCAGTGTCTGCCTGGTCCTTTTCTATCTGTGAGCACAGGCTCCCCTCCAACCACCATTTGCATCCTTCCCTTAGCCAGCTACTCAGAGCCTCTGCTTAAGTTTCCGGAGGACATTCCTTCCCAAAGATGGATGACACCACCTCAGTCTGTGACAGTGTCATTTTTCCTCCCCTTGGCTCCCTGTCGCCTGCACCTGTGTGTCTACTTCCTGAAAGAAGGCTTTTGTCTGCCTCACTCTGTAAATGGCCACCTCCCAGGACACTGTGCTGGGAACATAAAAGGCCTTTAATAGATACCAGTAGATCGGGCAAATGAGTATCAAGCAGGTTCAAATGTTGGCTCCATGTCTCCATCAACAAGGGGAACTCCGGGCCCAGGATGCACACTGACGGGGAAAGGATTCCTGAGCACTAACTCAGGAGTCATGGGATACTCTTGTCTTGTGCCCGTATGCAAACCCTCTCCCAGCAACCTGGGACAAGTGCCCAGAAAGGAGGTCCTGGGAAGGAGACCGTATCAGACTCCCTGGCCTGCCTGAGGTTGCAGCAGCTCAGGCAGAGGTCAGCCTCCCCGCCCCCTCAGGCACCAGCGTGCTCCCTCCACCTGGCTGAGTCTCCAGAGTGGGTCATGGCTGTGAAATAAGACGAAACAATATGGACTGAGGGCTGGCTCAGCAGAGAAGCGGCTGCCTCCCGGTTTCCACCCCAGGCTCTGTGAAAGCAAAGCAGAAGCAATGGCTAAAAGCAGAGCCCTCCGGCCGTAGCAGGGCAGAGACCTGGGCTGGTCCCGAGTCTCGCTTGGCTCCTCAGCAGTGACTATGTTGCATCTTTATGAGGCCCCCAAGCTGAGTGCTGCCTGGCTGGTCTGCAAAGTGGAAGCCTGAAGTGTAGCCCTCGGTTCTGCTGGGAAAAGGGCCACTGGCCCACTGCCGCCACTGAGGTTCCTGGCCACCGTCTCTGCACCACCTACTGCCTGCCAAGCTGAAGAGTCGGTCGAAAAGATGCTGCTCTGGGAAACTGGGCTGAGTGAGCTCCGCTCGCACTCAGCAGAGCCTCAGGCCAAGTTTCAGACCACTGTTCCTTTTGTCACCAAGGCCCAGTGTCACATGGTGGGGGCAGAAGAAAGGCTCCAAGTCACCACTGTGGCCGCTTCTGCTGGGGTCCTGCCTGGGAGTTTTAGGCCACCCTTTCAGGCCGCTGAGGTCAAGACGTGTCAGGTGCATGTTTTAACAGCGCCTGAGAGATCTTTGAGATTAGGCACCTGGGAAATGAGTCATGAAGGTAGTGGAGGGGGGTCTGCTGTGCCACAGGGTGCCTGGGTAGGTACTAAAGAGGCTGCTGGGCATGTGCAAGGTGGGGACTGGGGTCAGGGTCACACACCCATCCACACAGCTTCATGGTGTGATGAGCCCCACCACACCAGTCTCAGAGATGGGAAGTTACTTCCCTGGCTCGCACAGCTAGTAAGCGGCCAGGGCAAGACTCACAAGCAAATCTGCCTGCCACCCGCTGTGTCCTGGGTCTTACAGGTTCCAGGCTCCCTGAGGCTGCCTCCCTGGACCACACACTGAGGTGGGTAGACAGGTTTGACAGAGGTGTCATCACAGAAGCAAGGAAGGTAACAGGCAAACATTTCTTAGACTTTGAAGATTTCCAATTTAGTAATTCCTGGGCCAATTCTGCATGCAGTGTTTGCTCACAGTCCGGCAGGAAGAAAGGTGAGTCCCTAATAGGAGGAATCTCCATGTCTGCATGACAGTGAGATGCTTGCCTGTCACCCCAGCACTTGGGAAGCTGAGGCAGTAGGACCACCATGAATTCTAGGCCAACCAAGGCTCCAGTGTAAGACCTGACTCAACTCCTCCCCGCAGAAGAAAACCACACATAAAGAGACAAGGTGGTCGTGCGCATATGTATCACCCCAGAACTCGGGCTGAGGCAAGAGAGTTGTGAGTTTGAGGCCAGCCTGGGCTACATGAGACCCTGACAAAAACAACAACAACAAAAACATTGAATAAAAGAAAGGCCCTGCACCAGGTCTGCACCCATCTTCTGGCAGCTCTTTCTAGAATAACCATTGTCTTGGTTGTTTTCTATTGTTATAACAAAATACTCAAGGCTGGGAACCTTACAAAGAGGGTTATTTATCTAACAGCAGGTTTGAAAGTACAAGATTTGGCTGTCCCATCTACCCAGCCTGCAGGAAGACTCCTCAGCTGTGCCACAATGCAGCAGTCGGCACAGCTGTGGGAGCCAGTGTAACCGGAAGTGACCACATGGCCAGGCAGGAAGTCTGGGACACTGAAGGGTCAGGCTCAGGCTCAGGTTCTATAGAACAACCCACTCTCGTGGGGACTGACCAGGTTACTATGAGAACAACTCGAGTCCCTTCCCGATGATCTGACGACCCAGCACTAGGCTCCATCTCTTAAAGACGCCACCACCTTGTAACCAACATCAACACATGCACCTTTGAGGGGCACATAATGAGAAATACCCAAACCATAGCAAACATTTAATAGTTGTTGGTTCTGTTTTATGAAGACACTGGGGCTGGCTAGGGAGTTACGAGTATTTGCTGCTCTTACGGAGGACTGGAGTTCACTTCCTAGCACCCATGTCAGGCAGCTCACAACTGCCTGGAAGTCCAGTGCCAGATGCCTTCTTCTGGTCCCCATGGGAACCTGCAAATACAGCATGTGCATACATACATGCACACACACACACACACACACACACACACACACAAGCACATAAATTTTAAAGAATCTTAAGAAAAAAAGATACACTCAGGTTCAGAGACATAAAGCTAGTACAGGACAGGTGCTTGATTCTAAAACCTGTGACCCCCCCTCCCCCTCCAGTAGTACTGCTAAAAGAGACCAGCTGTAATGAGCCTATGAGGGACAAACTTAAGTTTGAGGGGGACAGGGAGAAGATGCAGAAACAGCTCTGCAAAGCCTGGAGCTATCTGTTAAGTTTCTGCGATGAGAGTCTGGGGTAGAACGTTAGGTAGTCTGGGCAGAGGAGTGACCCCACAGATCTGGAAAGGGGCCATCGCCCAGAATGTACCAAGGCTTGCAGGGAAAAGAGGTGGCTTCCCTCCCAGGCTCCCAGCAGAAGGTGCTGGTGGATTTTACAGGATCAGCATTGCCAGGCCCCTGTCTAATACATAGGGTCTGTAGTTAAGGAAGCATGTGGCCTTACCTACCAGGCTAGTTTCAGGGACCCCGCCCGAGAGTCCCAGGTCCATTCTGCATTCTTGGGCAACCATGACCCAGTCACTTCCTCAGTGGGGACAGAGGCAAGGGACACAGAGCAGCCATTCCTCACTGTCCACTGTCCACTCCACGTGGGACCCTTGGAATATTTGGACTCTGGCTGAGGCCGCTGCTCTGTCTGGGATAGAAGAGCCGCAAGTGGCCTGCTAACCTGGGAAAGTGACACAGGTGTCACGGCCAGGGTGGCTCTGAGCCCTCTGCCCCAGCTGTGCTCAACCAACAAGCCTAAAGGGGGCAGGGTCACACTTCTGCCCACTTATAGAGGGACACACAGAGCACAGAGCCTGGGATGGAGCCTTCCTACCAAGGAGCTACAGCCCTGCCCACGGGCCTCCTCCCGTGGGCCTTCCTCAATCCTGGAACCTTCCATGCAGAGAAATAGTGACTGTGCAGGGCTAAGGCCCAACACTAACGGCTCAGAGAGCCCTCTGGACACCAGGGAGTAAATGGGGTGAGGTGCACCCAGGCCTTACACTTTCTATGTAGCTAAGAAACGACCTTGAAGTCTTAATCCTCCTGCCTCCATGTCTGGAATGCTGGGATTACTGGCAAATACCACTGCACCCAGTTTACGCAGTGTATGGGATCGAACCTGGGGCTTCATGCGTGCTAGATAAGCAATCCACAAACTAAGCTACATCTCCAGCAATCCCTGGGATTTCTGACTATGACCTTATATGGCCAAGGTGCTTTCTGGTGGTGAATGAGCTGAGCATCTGGATGGACAGAAGTGGAGAGGTCAGAAGAGGAAGAGGCAGCTGTGATCCTGGGACCAAGAAGGTGGGATGACGCGGGACAGACATGCTGAGGAGAACAGGAAGCTTCTGGAAACAAGAAAAAGGAAACTGTTCTCCTCAGGAGCCTGTAAAAGGAACCTGCCATGCTGGCAGCTGGCTCAGACTTTTGACCTCCAGGAACCCAAGGAGCGTGTGTGTGTTCATTCCGGCTTCCAGCTCTGGCCTTTCACCACAAGGCTGTCAAAGAAACAGCAGTTGGCGTGACTGGGCAGTACACGGTTCCTCCTTCCTGATAGAAGATCTGTGGGTGGCATTTGCAGCCACTCCTCCCTGAGGCCAGCTTCATGTGGCCCTGGCAAGCAGTCTTCCTGCAGGGTCTGCACTTTATCCTGAGCTCTGCAATGAGCCAGGCACGCGTGTGTTCTGACTTCCGCATGGGCAAAGACTCAAGAAAGGAAAGCAGGCAGCATCTGTATGTGAGGACTCTACTTTTCCAGGCTTAGAACTGCAGTTCCAACGTCCTTGGCAATGATCAAGTACTGGGGGGGGGTATGGCTCAGTAGGTAGAGTGCTTGCCTAGCATGCATGAAACCCTGGGTTCCAGCCGCAGTCCCACATAAACCAGGCATGGTGGCACATGCTTGTGATCCCAGCACTCAGGAGGTGGAAGGAATTCAGGATCATCTTCAGCTAAGCACTAAGTTCAAGGCCAGCCTGGGATACATGAGACTTCGTCTCCCAAACAAAACTACCCTAGTTACTTTTTACTCCTGTGATAAACACTGACGGAAAGGAACTTGGGGAGGAAAGGGTCTCTCTACTTCACACCGTGTCACAGTTTACCACGGAGAGAGGCCAAGACAGGAACTCAGGGCCGGAACCTGAGGAAGGAGCCCTGCTCACTGGCCTGCTCCCTTGGTGTGTGCTCAGCCTTTCTTTTTTTTTTTAAATTAATTTATTTTATGTGTATGAATGTATTGTCTGCATGCAGGTTGGTGCACCCGTGTCAATGCCGCGGAGGTCAGAAGAGGGTGTCGGATTCCCTTGGAACTGGATTTAAAGATGGTTCTCAGCCTCCATGTGGGTGCTGGGGATCGAACCCGGGTCCTCTGCAAGAGCAGTCGGCGCTCTTAACCTCTAGGCCATCTCTCCAGCCCTCAGCCTGCTTTCTTATACAATCTAGGACCACCTGCCCAGGGGTGGTACCGTAACCCACAATGGGTGGGCCCTCTCACATCAACCTGCAATCAAGAAAATGCTTCATAGACAAAATATCGAGCTTGTAGGGTGTTTGGACCCCAACTAAGGCTCGTGGAGGAGGCAGCCCTGGCTGGCTGCGGACACCCACAGAAGCGAGCCCTCTGTGGTCCCGACCTCTCAGGTGGCCTTTTCTGGAAGGATGCACTTCGGGCAGTTCGTTCCCACCATATCTGGATTGTGGCTCTTTTTTAGCTCCAGCTGGTCTCGTGTAGACTGGAGCTCCCCCCCCCATATCCATTGTGAGCCACACCTGTCTTTCCTCCCCACCCCAACTCAGGCTCCTCCTGCCCCTGATTCTTAGGCAGCCCTTGATGAGCTCAGTTCTTTCCTAACAGCTCACTTGGGACTTGGGACACTGACTCAACCCACAATGGGTGTCTGAAGAGTTTATCCAGCACCGGGTACTGTGCCGATGTTTCATAGGCTTTGTTTTATTCATCACCTACTACTATTCAAGTGGATTATCTTGTTTTATTTATAACATCTATTTTATTCATTATATATTTATTTGATCAAGAACTAATGATTATTCTTCATAATCACATTTAATTAATTTTCTACAATACTCTTCAGTTCACAACGGAAGAACTTGGAAGTTCAGAGAAGTTCAGATTCCTGCTCAAGGTCACACAGAAATTCAAAAGAGATGTTGTCTATAGAGTTGGTTGGTCTTCCCACACCCCATCCCTCCCGGGCCCCACACCCACCACAGCCCCTTTCCAGAAATCCTTGTGAGGTCAACTTTGATCTCTCGTCAGGAGGTAAAATTCCTTTTTTCTTTGGATTGTTTCCCGGTGTGAGTCACTTGGTCCCCCACAGCCCTAGTCCTCTCTGGTTGTGCTTTAAGTAACTGATACTGAGATGTTTAATCATAAACCTGGTATACAGGCTGAGGTGGGGGCTTGCGGAGCCAAGGGAGTCACAGCCGAGACTACTCTGCTTGGCTACCATGGCCAGATATACACACAGGGACTCCCCCGAAGCCAAGGTTCTGGCTAGGTCCGCTTCTCTCGGGCCTCTTGGCCTTGACCTGCCCATGGCCACCCGTTCCCTTTGTCTCTCCCCTGACCCCCGACCCCTGTGGTCATTCCTCTATGCGTGTGTGTGTGTGTGTGTGTGTGAGTGTGTGTGTGTGTGTGTGTATCCTCAGTCCTGTTTTCGGAGGGGCCTAGGCAAGCCTCAAACTCGCTCTGTAGCTGAAAATGATCTTGAATTCCTTCCCGATCCTCCTGCCTCTGCCTCCAAGTGCTGGGACTACAGACAGGCATCACTACACCTGGCTTAGCCTCTCCTCTCCTAAGGATGCCAGATGCACTGAAAGAGGGCTGTCCACATGACTGTCACCTTAGTCACCGCCTCAAAGGCCCCGTCTTCAAACACAGTCCATTTTGAGGTCCTGCGGAACTTTAATGCACACATACTCAGGTTCCCAGTCAGCTCAGAACCTACCCCTGTAGCTTGTGTTGCAAGGTTCAGCCCCTCTCTCCCACTAATAAACAAGGGGGCAGGTAACCTGGCAACCTCCAAGGTTGATGCTTCTCCCAGCTGACCTCTTTCCCCTCCGAGCAGGCCTGGGCTGACTGGCCCCTGCAGACACCCCCCCCCATCCCTGGCCCCCTGATTCCAAGCATCCTATGAATGGAGAACCATTCATTTTCATGCTCTGTGCAGACTCGCAGCACACCGAGGCTGCCTTATCGCCTCAGGTGAGGCCTGGAGAGAGGAGCTCCTGAGCTGGAAATCAAACTACTAAAGGGCCTGGCATGGCTGGCTGTCAGCTCCTCCTCCGCCAGCAGGACCCAGCGCCCAGCTCACCAGCGGGCAGGGGAGCAAACTGGTTTTCTTCCCCCTCTCCTACCTGAGCAGGAAGGAGGGAAGTAGAAAGGGGTATGCTGGCTCACTGGCTGGGCTTCTCTTCTGGTGAGAGAGGCAGTTCCAGAAGTCAACTCTCTCCTCCTCTATGGTAAGAAAACCGACACCACTCGGCTTCTCAGAATACAGACATTACTCAGCCTTGGAGGCAGCTGTTCCATATGACTGAATTCTGGCCAATGGGATCCAGGAAGCATTGGGAGGCATTCAGGAAGCTTTCAATGAAAAGGCCTTGTCTTCCCCCTCTCCCCTTCCCTGCTGGCTATAGTATAGATGCGATGGCTGGAGCTCAGGTAGCCATAATGGGTGGTAAAGGGTGGCAGAGCAAAAAGATAGAAAGGCCTGGGTTCCTGATCATCACAGAGCTGTTATTTCAATCCTAGACACCTGATTTGTGGGTTCTATTTACATGACAGAAAAATAAAAGTTACTATCTTATTGTATGTACTTTTTTCTGTCATCTACTGCTAAGTCTACCCAGCCCTGATACATGAGATATTGTTATTATTCATGATTATAACTGCTATGGCAAAGATGGCATTAAGAGATTCACCTACATGAGTCTGTTTAATTATCATGAGAGACAGGTGGCATGGCCCCGTTTTGTGGATGAAGAACCGAGGTGTGGCTCAGTGGCAGAGCACTTGTCCAGCATACGCAAGGCCCTGAGTTTGATCCTCAGCACTGCATGGGGTGAGGGTGGAGTTGTACTGCACATATGTGGACTCTGCCTTGCCACTGTACACTAAACAATGCAGCACAGCCGCCATTTCTATACATCACAGTGAGCCCAGCATTGCAAGGCCAGAGGACAGTTAATGCACATGGAAAGACATACTGGGGTCTGCAGCACGCCGCTGGCCGCTGCTTTCTAGGAGGGATTTGAGCAGCCTTGGTTTGGGGCCTGCTGGGAGTCCTGGGACCCATCCTCCGTGAATGCTAAGTTGGTGGCACACAGGGAGTATCCATACAGGAAGCACTATCTGGAATGCAGCCTCTAGAAAAATGGGTGCTATAAGACTGAGCTTTGGAGAGAGACTGAGGCAGAAGTAGGGGAAAGAGGGTAGGCTAGGGAAAGGCAGAGGCCTCTGTCTTGGGGAGCCCAGATAGCCCAGGGTCCACAGGTCACAGGAGGGAGAGCAACCTTCAGCCTCAGGGGACACTGGTGTGTGACCTGCCCAGTGACCTTCCTTCCCAAGACCAGCCTCCTTTTCTATTACAAGGTCAGCTGACTCTGCTGGGCTGGCTAGGGGTCATGTGGCCCAGGGCTGGCCAATCAGGGCATCCCACACTCCTGGGCTATAATGCAGCCAAGTGGACCAGGGAGTTTCTCATTCCTGCAGTCTGAGTGAACATGAAAAATTGCTCTTTTGCATATGCCACAAAGCACAAAGCTGAGGGCAGAGCAGAGCTGGCCTGGGGCAAAGCCAAGCCAAAAGATAAGCGTGCCAGCTCTGAGGAGACTCGGCAAACCTGGGGCTCGCTGTGTGTGATGTGAGATCCTGTGGTGACCAAGGCTGGGGCTGCACTGAGTTCTCTGTCTTGGTGTGCTGACACAAGAGGCTGAATTCAAACCAAAACATAGCTTTAGGATTCTGAATTCTGCATAAGACATAAGGAGCCCATTACTACAATGCTGCCACTATATTTCAACGTATACACTTGCTGACACATTTTAGACATCCCTTTAAAATGGGGGCTGGAGAGATGGCCTAGCAGTTGAGAGCGCCGACTGCTCTTGCAGAGGACCCGGGTTTGATCCCTAGCACCCACACGGTGGCTGAGAACCATCTGTAACTCCAATTCCAGGAGAACTCCAGTTCCAGGGGAATCCGACACCCTCTTCTGACCTCCGTGGCATTGCACGGCACAGGTGCACAGACCTACATGCAGACAGTACACTCATACACATAAAAATAAAAAAATAAAAAAATTTAAAATGGTGGCAAATGCAGCTGTCAAGATGGCTCCGTGGGTAATGAATGGTGCACTTGCTGCCAGGTCTCATGGGCTCCAACGCCCTCTGCTGACTCCCCGGCCATTGTATGACATGGTGCACTTACATGCAGGCAATATACTCATATACATAAAATAAAAATAGTAAGTTAAACTAGGAACTGTGGAAATAATTCATTTTTATTGTTTTATTTTTTGAGACAGGGCCTTATTATGTAGCCCAGGTTTGCTCAGAATTCGTGAGTCCCCCTCCTCAGCTTCCTGGATATTGGGATGACAGCTATATATATGCCACAATGCCTGGCTAGGAAAAAAGTTAAATTGTGTATGGGAGCTGGGCCTTTAAATCCTAAGTACTGGGGAGGCTGAGGCAGGAAGAATAAAAGCTTGGGCTACTGAGGGAGACTCTGTCAAAACAGAAAAAGGAAAAGAAAGAAACGGAAGGTTACTCCAGCCATTAGTTTGAGGTATTTAACTTAATCTACCAAAGTTTCACTGTGCTCATCACAATGGTGTCAGCCAATGGCTGTGAACCCTCCTGTCATAGCCAGCTTGGCCTACCATCATGAGGCTCTGTGCTCAGAATAAGGAAGGAATGAGCAGGTGGCCGAGAGCTGTAGGGCTGCTCTTCTTCCCCTGGCTCAAACTCAAACACAGAGAGACCACGTTTCAGGTCTCTGAGATCCCCTCGGAATTAACAGCACATCTTAGGAAAGGAAATGGAGTTAGGAGAGGTCAGAGTCCCCCTGCAAGCCACATCTTTGAGAATACCTTGGCACCCAGGAGGTGGCTCAGAGGAAGAAGAGCAGACTCTTGCTGGGAGTCAGGATAGGAAGGGCACTGTGGTAACACCTATCAGAGTCTCCAGGGGCTGGGTGGGATGTTCCGCCTACATATCTTCACAGTGAAAACAGAGACTCTTCTTTTCCCCGTTGAACTGTCAATGTCTTGTGGCTTTTGGACAAAGCAATACAAATCCATTTTCCTGGACTTCCAGAAGTCTACAGTCAAGCAGTGGGGGTGGGGTCACGTTCTCAAAGCCTGGCCTTTCAGGAGGCTACCAGCATCCCTTGGCTTCGGCTCCGCCCACCATCTTCAAAGCACATCCCTGACTCATCTCCATTGTCTTCTCTGGGCTTCTCCCTGCTTGCTCTACTTTTATAAGGGCTCAGTGGCTGTGTCCTGGCCAGCTAGATGAGCCAGGGGCGCCCCCTTACCTTGAGATCTATGACACAGTCACATATGCAAAGGCCTCATCTCCGCACAGGTGTGTCCTACTTGGGTGCCTGGAAGCCACTGCCCTCTGGGAAGATATGAATGTGGCTTAACACAAAAATCATAAAGTTCTTTTAAAAGTTTTTTTATTTTTATTTATTTAATTTTATTATTATTATTATTGTTATTATTATTTTTGGTGTTTTCAAGACAGGGTCTCCCTGTAGCTCCAGCTGTCCTGGAACTCACTCTGTAGACCAGGCTGGCCTTGAACTCAGAGATCCACCTCCCTCTGCCTCCTTAGTGCTAGGATTAAAGGCATGCGCCACCATGCCCGGCTTAAAGATGGTTCTTAGCCGCCATGTGGGTGCTGGGAATTGAACCCAGGTCCTCTCGAAGAGCAGTTGGTGCTCTTAACCACTGAGCCATCTCTCCAGCCCCTATTTTTATTTTTTAAATAAAACAACCAGCTTCAAGTTCAAAAGGCTGGATGTGTCTAAAAGGTAACAGAGCCATGGGTTTGAAGACATCTTGGGGCAGGCAGAGAGCGCTATTCAGTGCCCTCAAATGGCCTGGGAACACCTCGGATGGCATTTCACCAGCTGTGCCCAGGCTAAGCACCGTGATGCTGATCTCTGACAGCAGTTCTTGGGGTGCAGCAGCGTATGGACAGTGCATTTCAGATTACACACTTTACCATGAGGGTCTTTGGTTCCCAAAGTGCACATTTTTCCAGGGATCATGCTCAGTGCTCAGGATTGAATGAAGATCAGCAGTCAGCACCCCACAGTACTAAAGTGGACGCCGAGGCTGGAGAGCTGCCCTAATCTGCCCAAAGGGCCACCTCCATCTGTGCAGTCTCCTGTTAATCAGTAACAGAGGGAGGCTGTAAACTGGAGTTGGAGTCCAGAGTCCACGTCTCCCCCACTCTAGCTTTGTCTCTGACGAGCACCCATTTTTTTAACCTTCTTATCCACAGCTTCCATGAACAAGTGTTGCTCTGGCCACTGTCAGAAACAGAGGTTTGCTGATGACAGACAGCCCAACAGCACACAGTGACAAATGCCAGGTCCTAGGTCAGCTGCCTTGAGTTGAAGGTTAAAGCTGTATGCTCACACTCAGTGAGGCCGCCCGATGCCGGCCTCCTATACTCCTGGACTCTGCCCTCACTGAGCTATGCCAACACAGGGCCAGGGATTGAGATCAGCCACATGTGCCAAGACAGGCCTGCTCTGGAAATTCTGCATAGCATTTGGTCCTCTGTCCCCCTCCCTTTGGTCTAGGAGTGTCACCAACATCACCTGTCCCCTTTAGAATTTGACACCTGATCCAAGGATACAGAATTCCAAACTTTCAGGCACAAAATGGAAATACTGTAAGAAAGACAGCCCGTGGCTTGAAGATTAGTAAGGGATAGGGTTGTTCCTAAAGTGCAGAGAAACTTCCAGAGAATGATCACAGCCATAGTGGCAGAGCCCAGTGCCAGGCACCACACAGTTGTGACTTTCTTTATAAAACTTCAGAAGTTTGACATCAGAAGTGTGATGACACCTGCCTTTAATCCCAGCATTTGGGAAGCAGAGGCAGGTGGATCTCTGTGAGACTGAGGCCAGCCTGGTTTACACAGTGAGTTCCAGGCCAGATGGGGCCACAGGGAGACCCTGTCTCAAAAAAAAAAATAAATAAAACATCAAAAAGCCAACAGGAAAATTCCAGGCAGGCACACAGAAAAGAAGCCACCACAGGGGCCTTCAAATGCACCTCCCCTAGTATGGCGCTGTCCAAGTTTCTCACACAACTCTGAGGCAGGTCTCTGAAGGCCCAGGGGAAGCCCAGGCGGGGCTTGGGGAGCAGGCTGCCCCCAAGATGGTTCTGTGAGTACCCAGCATCCCAGGTTCGAAAACTAGGCATGACCAGCCTGGCCAATAAGTTCCCCCGTTTCCCAGAGGGTGTGGCCAAAGCTGGGCCATACCCAGGAGACTCTGTTGATTCTCCGCTGTGGAGGAAACGGGGCAGGTAGGCTCTCCCCAGGCCTGCTGGGTTTACAGGAAGACAGAGTGCGGCCTGCAGCTTCTGGGGACAGGCTGCCTCTCCTAGGAGGGTACCTGGTGGAGGCCATGAGAGCTGAGGGGGCATAGAGTGGAGCAGACACCAGACAGGAGGAGCAACTCCTGAACCAGGAGTCACTGTGTAATTCAAGGACAACAGAACTGAGCCAAAGCAACACAGCCTATCACCCCAACTCTCCCTGCCTCTGTCACCACTGTCCCCCAACATCCTTTCTGCTTATATACATTTTGAGGATGACTGCTAATTAAGGTCACTGTGGTGGTGGCTGAGGAGGGACCACCTGAACCTGGAGGCAGACAAGCTCTCAGGCAGGTCCCCATCCCACCACGCAGTTCCACAGACACTGCAGTGAATCATCTGGATGCAGGGCATGGAGACCAGCAGGTAAAGACAGGCAAAGGAGGCAGCCTGGCCATCAAACAGCATTGCCAAGGTTACGAATACGTCTGCACGCTGAGGAACTTAGGCTGGCGGCGTAGCTCAGTTGGAAGAGTGCTTACTTAGTATTTTTGAAGCCCTGGGTTTGATTCCCCGGCACCACATTAACCAGGCATGGCAGGGTGGACGGGCTCCTGGAGATCCAACATCCTCCCGTGGCACCCACACATGTGGCATATATACACAGAGATATATACACATACACATAAATAAAAAATATATCTCTAAATGTCACCCCCACATTGGGGCTTCCAAGCCAAATATTTGCAATAGTTGTCCCAATAATAGTAATAATAATAATAATAATAATAATGCTTCTGTTTTATGCTGTAAGTGGAACCCAAGGCCTTGTATATGCTCGGCATACTTTCTCCCACTAAACTATATATATATATATATATATATATATATATATATATATATATCCCCAGCCCTCTATGCCTGTCATTTCTTAAATTTTTTTTACCATGCTTATTTGTATTATGTATGTGGACATGTGTGGATGCACATGTGCCATGGTGTGTGTGTGTGTAGGCATGTGTGGGCATGTGTGTGTGTGTGTGTGTGTAGGTCAAAGGACCACCTATGGGAGTTGGTCTCTCTTTCCATTATATAGGTCTTGGGGGTTGAACTCAGGTCTTCAGGCTTGGCCGCAAGCTCCTTTACCTGCTGAGCACCTGGATGGGCCGGGCCTAGTCATTCTATCCCTCAGCTCCCTCCTGTTTGCACAGCTGTAATCATACGTGTTTACTTAATTTGGCCCCTCGCTCTTTCTCCACATCCCACACCCCCGAGGTCCCCTCCAGGAAGGAAGATGTAAGGCAGACAGTGACAGACATTGAGGAAGCACGAGGCAGACACCATCACAGTGAAGTGATGGACTGTGGCAGGCAGTGGCCAGTGCTGTGGGCTCTGTCTCCCTCTCTGTCTCTGCAGCTCTGAGCTGACACAGGAACCAGGACCTAGGAGCTCCATCTTGCCCATAAGGCAATGGCAGCACAGTCATGGCTCAGAGGTGTTAAAGCAAGGAGGTGGTCTACCCGGGGCCAGTCGGGATGTGCCGCTGTCCTGTGACTACGTCTGTGCACCACGCAGTGTTCTGCATCTAATTCCAGCAACACGTTATACGTGAGGGGCAGCACACTGAAAATAACTTTTTGGTGGGAACTTCTACAAATAAAGTTAAACTAAAAAATTAATTATTTGAAGCTGGGCATGGTGGCGCACACCTTTAATTCTAGCACTTGGGAGGCAGAGGCAGGTGGATCTTTGTGAGTTCAAGGCCAGCCTGGTCTACAGAGTGAGTTCCAGGACAGCTGGGGCTACAGGGAGACCCTGTCTCAAAAAGACCAAAAAAAAAATTAATTATTTGTACGTGTGTGTACACTGTATGTGTGGAGGTCAGAGGACAGCCTTTGGGAGTCAGTTCTCACCTTCCAGCATGTGGGTCCTGGGGATTGAACTCGGGTCCTCAGGCTTGGCAGCAAGCTTCTTTTCTCACTGAACCACCTTTCAGGCCATGAGTGAAATTTGTGCTAGGAGAGAATAACACTCATGTGTTCATTTAGGTAAGTGACAACTGTTTTCTGAATCTGTTTAAGCAAAGTTTGTTTACCTATATGCCCCCAAGCCTGTTGATAGAAACAATTTTACCTCCAACTGGAAGGACATGAGTTGGGGGGGGGGCTGCTCACGTTCACAGACAGTGGATATTTTGTGCTGTCTGTGGAAGTCACGCCTTTACCCCTCTCAGCCACACAGCCAGTCAACGAGTGACCCAGAGCTTGACCCAGCCAAAGCAAAAGTCCTAGAATACCAAGTACTTTGATGGCTTCATCTCACAATAACCTATGGGGGGGGGGCTGTGCCCATTTTACAGAGGAGGAAAGTGAGGCTGTGGGAGGTGAACTGCCACATCCCTGAGATGACCCAGCCAAGACCCAGCAGGGAATCTGACTCCAGAAGGGACACTGTGTGTGCTACCACTATACCTCAAGTAAGGTGGCCACCATTTTTAATTTATAAACCTTCCCCAAGGGGTTTCATGCAGGTGGCTGGGCATGGCGACAGGTTAGGGTGATGGATCACCTTGTGCTTTTGTTTTCAACCCAGAGGAAACAAGACCCCTGCCCACAAAGACAAAAGGAGAAGGAAGGGAGGGAGGGAGGGAAGAAAGGAAGAAGGGTCTTCACTGTTGACAAATAGCCAAACACCACAGCTGATCCCAAACATTTGGTCATATTATAATTACAATAACAACAGCCTGCCTGGGGGGAGGGGATGACTTGGGAGGTTAAGAACACTGGCTCCTCTTGCAAAAGACCCAGGTTCAAATCCTAGGACCCACATGGCAGCTAACAACCATCTGTAACTCCAGTTCCAGGGGATCTGACACCCTCTTCTGTCCTCTGTGGGCATTGCATAACACAGGTACACTTACATACATGCAGGTATAACACTCATACACATAAAAATAAATAAATAAATAATATTTTAATTTTTTATGTGTATGAGTGTACTGTCTGCATGTAGGTTTGTGCATCTGTGTAGTGCGATGCTGCGGAGGTCAGAAGAGGGTGTCGGATTCCCCTGGAACTGGAGTTAAAGACGGTTTTTGGCCGCCACGTGGGTGCTGGGGATCGAACCCAGGTCCTCTGCAAGAGCAGTTGGCACTCTTAACCGCTAGGCCATCTCACCAGCCCCATAAATAATATTTTAACAGCCTGTCTTTACTAAATGCTTCCTAGGTTAAAGGTTCTGTGAGAAAAAATATTGCTACCTTCCTCATACAGATGAGGAGCCAAGGCTCTGAGAGGTTAAGTGGCTTACACAAAGGTCGTCCTCTCCTGAGCGGAAGCTTGCACCAAAACACCCAGCACTCTGTCTATACCAGCTCCTCCACACACAGCTCCATCATTACCACCACTATAGTCTGAAGGGCTGCAAGGCATTCACAACCCAGAGAGGCCAGTCTAGTCCTGCCTATGCCTGGAGGACACCCGCAGCCCCACCGGCACACACCCACCCAGCACACAAGCCCTGTGATGTGGGGCATGTGGCCAGCAGCTGCCTGGTGACTGAGGGTGCTTTGTCCACGGCTTAGAGCTGGACTCTGAAGATCAGGAGACAGCCCTGGGGCCAGATCTGACCCAATTACACTGAGGCTTGAAATAAGACTCATCCAGGGCCTGCTATCCTCTAACACTTGGTCATGAGCCTGGTGGTGCCCACCCAGGCTGTGCATCGGGCTGTCTGTGGGGCCTGTTGAAGAGGCTGGAGGAATGCCTGAGAAGTGCGGACTATGCGCTCCCGGGCTGGGTGAGGCCTCTGCTTACTTCTTTTACTTAAGATATAATTTATTTATTTTTATTTTTTTTTTAAATTTTATTTATTTCTGTATGTGTATCAACGTACTGTCTGCATGCAGGTCTGTGCACCTGTGTCGTGCAATGCCTCGGAGGTCAGAAGAGGGTGTCGGATTCCCCTGGAACTGGAGTTCTCCTGGAATTGGAGTTTCAGATGGTTCTTGGCTGCCATGTGGGCTCTGGGGATTGAACCCAGGTCCTCTGTAAGAGCGGTCGGCGCTTTTAACCGCTAGGCCATCTCTCCAGCCCAAGATATAATTTATATAGAGTAAAATGCACACCTTGGCACACAGGTGGATGAGGGATTTTGTTTGTTTGTTATTTTTGCAGTGTTAGGGAGGGAGCTCAGGGCCCTGAACATACTAAGCAAGCACTCTACGACAAAGCCATATCCCTTCCCCCCCATTTTTAAAGATATTATTTTAATTTTTAATTTATTTTTATTTTATGTATGAGTATTTTGCCTGCATATATTTAAGTGTATCCATGCATGCAATATCCATGGAAGTCAGAAGAGTGTTGGATCCTCTAGAACAGAAGTTACCGGTAGTTGTTAGCTGGCATGTGGGTGCTAGGAATTGAACCCGGGTCCTCTGCAAGAGCAGCCAGTACTCTTAACTGCTGAGCCATCTCTCCAGCCCCCTGAAAATACTATTTTAATTTAGCTCAGACAGACCTTGAGCACACCCCCTGCCTCACCTCCTGCCACATCATTCTGTGACTACAAGCAAGACTCTGGTTGTTTTTAATAGGGTCTCATGTAGCTCAGGTAGCCTCAAACTCACTATATAGCCGAGGATGACCTTGAACACCTTATCCTCCTGCCCCCACTTCTGAGTACTGGGGTTACAGGCATGCATCACTCCACCCAGCTTATGAAGTGCTGGAGATCAAACCCAAGGCCTTGTACATGGGAGGGGAGCACTCTAGCCATTGAGCTACGCCTGCACTCCCCTGGATGAGTTCTCACCACAGCCACATAAAGTTAGCAGACATTGCTCTGACCCCCAGAGTTCCTCTGTGCTCCCTTCCAATCAGTCCCTTTATTTTGAATTCTGTCACCTACACTAGAAGTCACTCTAATGGGATGACACAGAGTGGGCTCCTGTGAGGATGTCTTCACTCACCCACAGGATAATCTGACTCCCTGGTCCTACTGAGCCATGTGGTTCATCCCATGCTGTCCCACAGTGTGTGCTTCTGTGAGCAGCTGGGACAGACACAGCTGCTTCCTCCTGGGACTGTGACACAATGAACGTGGCTCTGCCAGGTCTGCCTGGCAGGTGTCTGCCTTTCTCTTGACAAACATCTGGGATGAGGTCACTGGTCACAAAGGAGCTGTGGCTGACTCCATGGGCTGGGGTCCCCCATTTTGCTCTTTATGTACCCCCTGTTCAGATGAGAAGCCTCTGGGGGCCCTATCTCCTCTGGGTCCCAGCGGAACCCACTTTGCTAATGAACAGTCCTGGGTTGGTCACGCCACATTCGGCTCTGAAATTTGAGCCGACCTGGGAGGTTTGTTGATGAGCTGTTCATAGCAGAGCTAAAAGGCACCGAGATGATGGGGACAGCTCAGGAGTGCTCTGGATGCCAGGGCTCTGGGTGATTTGGGACTCCCCTGGCAGTCTAGAGAGCAGAGCACTGTTAGAAAGAATGCACTGTTAAAATGCATCCTTCTTAGTCTTTCCTCCACTCTCTACCAGCATCTCCAGGGGATCCTCATCTGCAGTAGAGGCATGGTTAGAGTCAACCCTATGTCTGGTGGCTTTAGTCAAGGTGCTAGTGATGAGTGATTTTGCTGGGTTCAGAGTTACCTAGGAGACACTCCTCTAGGCCAGTCTAGGGAGCTTTAAGTGAGGAGGGAAGACCCACCCTAACTATGGGCAGTACCATCCCATGGGGGTGTGTGTGTCCCAGATTGCATACAAAGGAGAAAGTGAGCTGAGGACCAGCATTCATCTCTCTCTGCTTCCTGACTGCAGATGCCATGTGACCAGCTACTTCATTCTTCTGCCATCAGATTCCAACCCCTTGAACCAAGAGCCAACATGAGCCCTTCCTTTCTTAAGCTGCTTCTGTCAGGTATTTTGTCATTGCAATGTGAAAGCTAACTAATACATTGCTTCACCTTGCTGATCCTCAGTTTCCTCTTCCATAGATTGGGTGCATGATCTGTATTCTCTCACAACACTAGACTATACAAGGTGCATAAGAGAAGGCTGTAGTGGTAGGCAGGGCAGCAGATGGGAGTAAGGCAGCAGAGGGGACAGGAACTTGAGCTCCTGCTGTCACTCAAGGCTTTGCCTGTGAGAGGCGATGGAGCTTGGCTAGGGCTCAGGCTCCTGATGCTCACAGAGCCTTGGAACACGTCTCCCTCAGGTGTGGATCCAGGAGGAGCCTGGGGAGTTGGCTGGGTGTGGGGTACAGACACAGATGGTGTGTGTGTGGGGGGGGGTAATGAGGAGGGAATTAGGGCTCAGAGGAGCCACAGTGACATTAGGCCAGGGAAACTTGGGGACAAATAACAGGGACTAATGTATTCCTGCCTCTTGGCTCTGCCCTAGAATATCCTTCCCGCACGCCTGCTCACCAGACCAGGTTCCAGCCAGGTCACAGGGGTTTCGAGCCACCAAGACCTCAGAAGGTTAGGTGGTTACATAAGCAGAGTCCCAACACACTTTGAGAAGGAAGTGTCCCAGGTAAGGCTATAGCATTGCTTCCGCAGTGTGGAGGTCCTGACTTTGGCTCCCCACTGTATTGAGTCTAGGCTGGATAAACTAAGCCCCGCTTGGCCATAAAAAGAATATTAAACAGCCATGTCTCCTAAGGCAAGGCATGGTAGCAGCTGCCTATAGTCCCAGATATTTGAGAGACTGATGCAGGAGGATGCTTGAGTTGAATCCCATCTCAAAGTGGTGAAAAAGGGTGTTTCTCTAATGTTGCAAGAAAGACATTTAAGCTGGGTGGTGGAGAATTTAACAGAAGCATGCTTTGAGTAGTTATTAGACTTGCAGCCCTGGACTTTATCTTACATTCTTTATAGACATGGGGCTAGCGCTGGGGACCATTAACATCCAGGGAACCTGTCAGAGCTCAGGGGCCAGGGGCTGAGAACACAGTGCTTGCATGCGCTCCTTGACCTATATCTCTTTCCCACAGTGGCCCACTCTCCATCCCTCTCCTCTGCAATGCTCCTGCAGGCTTAGCCTTCCACTGCTACAGGATGGCTCTGCCTGAGAGCCAGGGCAGCTCAGAAGCAGAGATCAGAAGGTGCTTAGCACCCAGTTCTAGGTGTCGGACCTGTTTTGGCTCTTGAGCAGCCTGTCTACCCTCCCTTCTGCCAGAGGTGCTGGCCCGGTGAGGAAAGTGTCTGTTTCTGTGACTTTTCCTATTGCTGTGATAAAACACCTGGCAAAAGCAACTTAGGAAGGAAGGCTTTACTTTGGCTCACAGTTCGAGGGTGCAGTCCATCATGGCAGAGTAGGCATGGGGGCAGAAGCCTGAGGCAGCTGGTCACGTTGCATCCACAGTCAGGAAGCAGAAAGACGGATGCTGGTGCTTGGCTCACTTTCTCCTTTTTGTTCAGTGTAGGACCCCAGCCCAGGGGATGGTGCCACCACATTCAGAACGGGTCTTCCCACCTCAATTAACGCAATACAGAAGTTGCCCCAAAGACATTTGCATCCTGTTAACAATCAATATTAACCTTCACCGTCCTTGTCAAAGTGCAGTGCACTGGAGCAGGCCCGCAGACCTGCAGATGCTAGGCTGTCTTGAGTGGGGGAAGGTAGTGGACATGGGCTCTGCAGGGAAGTTACTCCAGCTAAAGAGGCAGTGCCCCAAGATGGTAAAGGCTTACCATGCATGTCTCAGATGCAGGCTGAGGGAATGCGGCCATCCGTTTGGGCATGGGATGGCTCCTCTGTCTCCTCCTTCCAGCCAAAGGGTCATCCCCACAAATGGGTCACTAGCCAGGGTGAACCATGGGTTGGGTGTGGAAGTGGCCATGCTGGGTTTGGGGACTGCAGTTTCTGTATAGAACTTTAAAACAATACACCAAACTCTGACCTGGTCTTTCCCATCTCACCACACCCCAGGAATGCTAAACAAAGCCAGGATGATATACTTTCCTGAAAAACTTGCTGGGGGCAAGTTCTAAACCATGACTGCCACCAGCCTAGGTGGCAAATACCCCTGTACTTACCGCTGAGTCCCAGCCACACAGGAAGCTACCAGCAGGAGCCACCCGGGGTACCTGACTACTTCAGCACAATCCAGAGCCCTCCCAGACATGCAGCTGCGCAGTCTCTCCTCGGGATTGGGGATCACGCCAGAACCTTCCACCCCCCATTGGTCCTACCTATTCCATGTTCCAACATTTGGACAAACCTGAGTGCAGCCACTGCAGGGCACAGATGCTCTGCCCACGTTTCAAAGTTTGTGTAGTTTAAAACTGAAGGTGGTGCATACCAGGAATCCCAGAACTTGGGAGGTGGCGGCAGGAGGGTCAAGAGTTTAGGACCAGCCTTGGCTATATATTTGGGTTAAGGTCAACCTGGGCTACATACATGAGACCCTATCTCAAAAAACAACAAACCTGAGAGAACCATATTAGTGTAACAATCTATTGACAAATTACACATATGATATCTCCACGTGAGTTCATGTGCATAGCTGAAGGCTACATAAAAGAAATAGTACCAGACGGGAGAAACCTTCCTCTGAGTCGTTGGCCAGGGTAGTCCAAGAGACTCCCCAAATTACAGAGGCTATTGGTATAGCCCTTGATTGCCTCCCAGAACCTGAAGGTGAGCCCTACTGCTGAAGGCAGGACATACTTCAGATACCAGATGTGGAGCAATGGAGCTGGAACTGACCTGGAAGCCACTGTCCTGAAGGCCAGCTCTCATAGCTGTGGACAGCACTATGCAAGCCGCTAAGGGAGAGCAGCAGTCAGTGGTCTAACTTCAGCTTTAAGATCAAATATCCACGTCAATGACCAGCACAGCATATGACATCCTGCCACAATAGTGGCACTTTTACCTTGGAGGAAATCAGTGGCTAACTACTTGGACCTAAAGCCCACTCAGTGGAAAGATACTCAGTGTGCACACTACTGGAGAGGTCATAGATCTCAGAGAAATCCCAAGGTTGACAAATCCCTAGGCTAAGGTAACATTTTACTAACTGCAAAAGAGGTATCCTTATATTGACAGACAAATATCCCAGATACCACTCAAAAAAAGCGGCTTTTGTACCAGGTGAGACGAGTACAGAGTCCCACAACTGAACACACACAGACATGGTCTGTGAATTCCTCATGCTTAGACATCACATCTATAATGCAACCTCTACACATCAGCCCCATGCAACATAGTACAAGGACCCAAGAAGACATTAGCTACCTCTTAACTCTCATTAAGGAAGCTCCTCCACCCACCAGGAGGCCAGGAACTCAGAAGGGCCTGAAGGGCCAAACCACGGGGGTCAGGAGTCCACAGAGTGCAGTTCTCCCACGCAGCACTCAGGGAACACTGCAGAAAGTGGGGGGGGGGGCGAAAAGACTGTAAGAGCCAGGGAGGAGGTGCAAGACAAAATGGAAATGAATCCTCTGAGCTCCCGAGACCCTGTTCATATGAACCTACATCATTGCTATCAGCACGCGTAGGACCCATGCAAGCTCAGTGGGACAAACACCCAGCGCAGCACTGCAGAAATGGGTAGCAGAACCCAATTTGACCAGTGTTTTCTCTTTTAAAAAAATCTTATTATTTATTTATTTATTTATTTATTTATTTATTTATTTATTTATTTATTATTTGAGACAGGGTCTCCTTTTAGTCCCAGCTGGCCTGGTGCTCGCTCTGTAGACCAGGCTGGGCTTGAACTCACAGAGATCTGCCTGTGTCCGCCTCTGGGATTAAAGGCATGCGCCACCTCACCTGGCTTTATCTATTTATTTTATGTGTATGACTGTCTTGCTTGCATATATGTGAGTGCACTAAATGTGTGCAATCCCCTTGGAGGTAAGAAGAAAGTATCAGACAGTTGTTACTCATCATGTGCGTGCTGAGAACTAAACCTGGGTCCTCTGGAAGAGCAGCCAGTGCCCTTAAACATTGAGCCAGCTCTCCAGCCCCAAAGCTAATACTTTCCTCTTAGTATGAAGGAGACCCAGCAGTGGGGTCTGCAAGGTCGTGGACCGCAAGGGACTGAGCTAAGATTTGAACCCTCTGGCTCTAAGGTACTGAACTCCACTGTTCTCCAGATTGACTCCCAATAGGGTACAATCACCCAATCAGCAAACAAAACCAATTCTTCCTCAGTCCCAGACAGAAAAAAATACCAGAATCCCAGGGGGGGGGTCAGAGAGGCCAGTCTGTAGCTGTAACCCATGAGGCATAGTGCACACCTCCCTCCATCTGTGACATAATCGCCTTTAGCATACACTGCTTCCCTAGAACCAGCTATCTGGTCAGTTTGTGGCAAAAGTCAGTAACTATCCACATCCCTCCCCCAGGAACCCTTCCTCCTGCCTGTGCCCACCTCCTCTGGATCCCCACTGCATAGCCAGGTCACAGAATGGCCCAATGACCTGGACTCAAACTCTGAGAGGCTTTGGGCACCTTCTTGCCTCCTTGCCTCACGTTCAACACATATACACACACACCCTTGCCTCAGAATGGCAGTCCCAGAATAGCATCTGGCCCCCGGAAGCCTCTTATTTGGCCTGGGAGGTGTCAAATGTTTATCTTATGTACTATAGAATAGCTGCCCATAGAGAACAGGGTGCGAATGTGACCAACCCACTTGAAGCCAGCATCTAGACTGAGTCACAGCTCTGCCCAAGGGCATAGGCCTAGCCTCCACTTTGCCACAGACTCAGACACTCCCTGCTGCCTCATTGCTGTCCTGACTCTTTCACCTGTACCCCCCCCCAAACTCCTTCTGGGAATGTATATGCCCAGCTCCTCCCCCTTCCCACGCTTCATCAGCTCCCAAACTCATCTGGTTTCTCTATGGAGCCTTTCCTGGGGTCCTCCCTGCCCCCACCGACTCCTCAAACTTCATCACAACCAGATTCACAAGGCTTTCCCTATCAGGCACCGCCATGCCAACTCTCTCACAGCCCCCCAGAAACTTAACTCCACCCCCCCCAGTCCCTCAGATTCTCACTTTGAGCAGGGT